>JAOEHX010047388.1:0-14178 GCA_025448015.1 Bolborhynchus lineola | reverse complement strand
GAAGAAATTCTTTAATGTAAGGGTGGTGAGGCACTGGAATGGGTTGCCCAGGGAAGCTGTGAATGCTCCATCCCTGGCAGTGTCCATGGCAGGGACGTTGGAACTAGATGATCTTAAGGTCCTTTCTACCTCTAACTGTTTTATGATTCCATGATTCTAAAAGCTTTTCTTTGCCAGGTCTCTTAATTGTTTAGACAGCCTAGGGAGTCATGGAAAGCTATCCAAATGACTCTACATGTTACAACTGATTTCATTTTTAAAATATGTATACTGATGGAAACTACAGATTTTCCCAGAGTGTTCCTCAGTACCGAGGCTGAGAAGCCAGGTCCAAAGCTTGTTTCTGTCAACACTTGCAATTAATTTACATGATTTTATGTGTTTAAGACCAAGTTTAGTCTTGACTTTTTGCAAGAGGGATAGTAATAAATCAAGCAGAAAAGACATGAAACAGGAAAAGAATCAAGCAAGATTGCTTAACATTTATATGGTGTTATCTAAAAAGGGTAAATCTGCACTTTTACATGGCCATCAATATGGTGAGTGATGCTAAAGACAACAGAAGGATGCTCTGTTCTTCCAGGGAACAAAATTTCTCCCAGCATTTATATTCACAAGTTAAGAAGTGACCTTAAGACACACAACTGTACATGCCACTCACTTGTTGAATAAATCTCTAAACAAAATGAAAATTTGAGAATTAAACTTGAAACTAATCTGTGCTGAAAATGAAAACCAAAACTGTCAGTCAAAATGCTGTCTAGGACAGATGGTATTAGGCAAAGGGATCCATAGCGTTGAAATAAGAAGTTATATCAATACTTTGTGCTTCATCAGCCATCTATTTCAACACTTTGAACCTAGATAATTAAGGATTATAACCAACCAGGCTGTGCAAACCCATAAACACACAATTTCAGAAGCAATAAGATTAGCAAAAGTATATTAAAAAACTCTAATAGACTAAGAACAAACAGAGCTGGTTTTTACATTTGAAGTTCAGTCCCTGGGAGATACCGTGTATCCTGTGGAGTAAATATGCATTGGACTTACGGTGTCTGCAGTCATGGCCAGTCCAGCCAGGGGAACATGTGCACTCTCCGGTGACATGGTGACATTGAGCACTGCCGCTACAGCTGCATAACAGCAGGCAATTTTGTCCATAATAACCATCGGGGCAGGCTGAAAACAGATGCACCTAGGTAGTAACTCAGGCACAGACTGATCTTTTCAAACAAGACAGCAACAGCTTGCCCCTAAAACATGCATTAGCTGAACCTAGAAATCAAAGCGGAAAAATTAAATGTCTGTAATTTGTATACTAGGTGTCTGGGGCCAAGTCCTGCAAAGTAGGAAGAGCTTGAGTGACTTTCAGTTACTTCTCCTGCACATCAGGATCAATCAGCAGAAGAAAAAGAGTGCTAAGCAAACTTTCATCAAAAGTGAATTTGTGACTAACAAGAAGAAAAAAGATGCCACTACTGAGGTCTTGCATGAAGCACTGCTGTCCCTGAGAGCCTGTCTATGCCAGCATGACAGCCATACTCAAAGTAGCCTTTAATACCCAGAGTCTGGATAAGGAGCCATACCACAGCAGCACAGACCACTTGTGTGAGCATATTCCTATGGTCTCTGGTTAGTCTGCAGAGAGAGCACTGATACTACTGATACATCCTCACTGTTATTTAATCCTGAAGTATATACATCAAGGAGTGTTGCTGCAAATATAACCCAAGAGTGATGCTGAATGGGCCAATTGGTCATCACCTCTTGTCAAGCAACCAGGATTGCAATACAGGTATTGTACCTATTAAACATTGTCTCTCTAAGGACATATTGTCATTAAGTAGGTCTAATGATAACATCAATTTGAGATGCAGTTTAGCTGGTCATCTGCATTCATCTGTATTTTCCTGGTAAATATTGTCAAATTCAACCCGGAGAATTCCTGAAACCAAAAGGTAGTTTATCTTGGATCAGTGTATGAAGCATCTCACAAAAGAGCCAGAATGTAGAAATCAAACCATAACTTGACTGTCTTTTCATGGTGAAGGCCAATGTGAGGACTTACATGTGGAACAGGATGTGCCACGGTAGCCTGGAGGACAGTCACATGCTCCAGTCTCTCTGTTGCATTGTCCCCCGTTGGCACATGGCTCACAGGATGACTGGCAGTCTGGTCCCCACTGACCAGCTGGGCAATCTGGATGAAAAACGCACATGACATGTCCCCAGTGCCATTTTCTGTTTCAGGGAAGTTATAGATTTCTGCCATTATCTTGAAGAATTTTAAAAAATTAGTAAAATTAAGCTGGATAAAGGATGGTTATATCTTCTCTACAGACCTACAGTGCTGTCACAGTAAACCTGAGAGTCAACATGCCTCTGCAACACAGCAGATGAGAACACATCTAAAAAGAGACTCGAAGGCTCTCTTCCAACTTCTATTGTGTTGTGCCTGTGAGATGGAGCCCAGGTCCCCATACAACTCCACCTCCTTCATCAGGTTCCTGCAGTAGTGAGCCACAACCTGGTTCCAGACAGGGTAGATGCTCCTCAGGTGTGCAACAGCCAGAGGCCTGCAAGTGGTAGAGGGGCAACCCATGGCGCCTTAGTAGTTTAGTATCCCCAAGACTTTTTTCATCCCTTTACTTAGTTACCCACAGTAATGCTCTCCTTTTTAATTCCTTCCTCTGTTAACTTGCTGTTTTCCACAATAGCTGTCTCTGGCCAAGGCCCTTCAACACTTCCTGAGGAACACTGGGTGCATATAGCAGCACAGTCCCAAGCTCTGCTCTGGGACTCAGAGGTGCTGCAATGCCCCAATATGTCTGCCCAACATGCATGAATGCAGCCTAACGTATAAATCACTATTATTAACTGGAGCAGAAAGATGGCTCAGGGTAACTGAAACATGTTCCCTCCTTTGCAAGCAACCTCCCGCGGTGGATGTCATGTGATCTGTACCAAGACTTACTCTTTACCCATTCTGCAAATGAAGCATATTGCATTGCAGCAGTTTTGGTGGGAAACAGAGTAATTCCAATTCTTCTCATGTCTTCCAAAGAAAGACTTTCACTACCGTAGTCCAACATCTAACACACCTTGCTCACATGTAGTACCAGTCTTCCCAGCTGGGCAAATACACTCTCCTGTCTTCGGGTTGCACGGTTCTTCTCCACAGCTGCACCTCTGCCTGCAGTTCACACCAAAACTCCCAGGCTGACAGGCTGGTCAAAAGAAACCCAAACACACAGTTAATATAGGAAGCATTTCCAAGATTAGGAGGCACCACCTGCAGCAATTTCAAACTGAACTATGCTCGTACAAAGTGATCAATGTTAGCATCAGTGTCTCATCAACTGGTGGTCTGTAGTTAACTGCAGTAGAGCTCTAGAAAGTCTGCCCCTTAAGCTTTAAAAGGAACCACAGTTACTTGGACAAACATTTGCTTTAGCAACTGGCCTCTGCCTTGTGCCTCGATCCCTGCAAGCAGGGAGACACAGTAGTTGCCAGGCTCCAAATATTAGTTTGGCTTCAGTGGGGAACTGCCAACCTGTACCAACAACAAATGAACTCTTTTATTTGCAACTTCTGTATCTGAACATAAGTTTCCTGAGTAAGCTTTCACATCCCAAGAGTACCTCCCAGGAAAACATATGATGAGTACCTACATAAATGGCATTTTTCTCCATGAAACCCAGGTGGACACGGATGTTGGCAGACTCCTGTCTCATGATCACACAAAACATCAGTAGGACAGTTGCACCTCAGTTTGCAACCAGCCCCATAAAATCCAGGTATGCACTCTGGACAAAGCAAGTAGACACCCAACAAGTATAAGAAAAAGGAAAATTTAAGAAAACTCAAGAGAAGTCAGAAAAGAGCAGAAACTTGCAGACAATATGTTATAATATACATTTTGGAAGTGCTGATAAGGAAGCATAAATACTTCTTGAACGCTTGTGTGGACATTTCAAAGAGGTTACAGCTTAAATACAATCCATAAACAGAATGGCAGTGTACTTAAGGATATATTTAATTATAGCCATTACAGAATTACTCTTCTTATCTGTCTGTACCTTCTGCTGCTCTCTGCCTTGGCGCAAAGCCAGTGCTGGGTGAAGGATAGTCTCCCCAAGAACTGAGCACATCACCAAGAATGCTAGAGATACTAAATATCATCACTATTATTCTCCACCAACCTCCTCCCAGGAACTAGTGTCGTAAATCTGACACATTCCTGCCTGCCCAGAGAAGAATCTGAAGGAAGAATCTTTACTGTGTTACTCCATTACTGTCTGGAGAGGGCTACTGAGACATGCAAACATGAATGTGGAATACAATTCTCTTTCAACTACCCCCAAAACCTACAAAGTGTAAACTGAATTCAAAGACTCACAAACCTGAACTAGCATTACTGAAACCATTTACAAATAACCCCGCTACCATAAAACAGTTTTTGCCACTTATTTATTGTCTGTGCAGAAAAAGGAAAAAAACTGAAGTGGTAACTCCCACAGTCTTCATTATTTAGGAGTGTATTAGAATTTGGTTTCTAGGTTTCTGTTGTCATTTGCTCAGGCTAAAACTCCTGTATTCTTAAGCTGTATTCCCTTTGATGTCCCTCTAAGCCCTGTGATAGCCAGCACTCATGGCATTTGATGTATGAAAAACCACAGACAAAATAATTAGTAGAATATGAGTATCAGTAGCAGCAGCAGCCAAACAAAGCAAATGAGAAATAATGCTGTGACAAAGGAATAAGCAGACACAGGGAATCTGGCTTTCTATTATACCTTTCTGACACTTTTTGCCATGATAACCAGGCTTGCAGGTGCAAGTCCCATTCCTTGCGTTGCAGTCCAGCGTGTGCTCTTTCATGCACTGACACTCCTCTGAGCAGCCAGCTCCAAAGGCCCACCTGGGACAGGCTGCAGCCAGATAAAAAGGAATCATTAGCTCTGTAATTATGCATGAGTTATTTGAAATTGCATACTGCTGCAGAATGCAACTGCTGCAAAAAGCAAAACGTTCATTTTACTTCCAGCAAATATGTCCACATTCCTATGATGGTGCCTATTAATGTGTGGGTGTGTAAAATACAGTTTACATGACTTCTATATTAAGTAATTAATTTAAATTCAAGCAATATGTGGTGAATGCAAGAAACAGAAATTTTTCAAAGAATACTTAGTTAAGTTTCTGAATGAAAAAAAATAACTCGATACAGACCAAGACAAAATCTTCTCTTAAAAAAAAACCAAAACCAACCAACCAACCAATCAAATCACACAACTAATCTTGCATAGATTTACAAACAAAAGCTGTAAGCTATACTAAAATATTTTTGGTTTGATTCTTTGCATTCCCATTTGCCGTTTCACCCTCATCACCCCAGTCACTCATTTCACCCCATTCAGCCCTACTCCTCAGTTCCTACTCTGACATTATTGCCAGCCACTAACTCCAGCTGGACTTCAGCCTCACCAACAACCCTAACATTAACCTGCCTAATCCAAACCAACCCTCCCTATAGTCCTCACCTTTGCATATCAGTAAATCTCAGCCCTTATGGCCAAATTTAATTGCTAGAGGAAAAGATTAATGAAATCTCTAGGGCTTCCTGGCATGCATCCAGAGCCACATCTTCCTGCAACTCCCAGTTCATCACAGAACCCAAAGCTCCACTCATTTTGCATGTGATGTGAAATCTTTTAAAGACCGTTATGTTGTGCATGTGTTAAACAGATCCAAAAAATTGTAGAAACTTACTAAGATGGCAGAAACGCCCATAAAGCCCCGGGTCACAGAGGCAGGCTCCATAGAGTCTGTGGCAATAGCCGTTGTTGGCGCAGTTGCATGGTTTATTACAGTTCTTCCCAAAGAAGCCTTTCGGGCAACCTTTTAAGTGCATAAACACAGCAAGGCATCAGCTGTTAAGTGTTAAAACATAAACACCAAATCAGCTCTCTTTTAGTTGGTGCTACAGAAAAGACCAGATTGCCTTGTTGCTGACCTGGGGCTTGTGAGTCCATCCTTACAAGGCACATGATTTTTCTCTGTCTTGCTTATTATTTAAACAAAAGTCACTGCAAAACAAGCCTCAGGGATATGTCTCACACAATGGAGACTATTCTCATTAGGGGCACTAAGGTTTACCACACGCAATTACGTCTAGATAGAAACAAAGAGAAAGAAATGGTGAGGTTTCAGGCAAGATGAGGGGAGCCATACCGTCTTCACAGAGCTTGCCGTGCACACTGGGTGGGCAGCGGCACTGCCCTGTGACAGGGTCACAGGAGCCTCCATTCTGGCACTTGCAAATGCTGGCACAACCTCTGCCATATGTCCCTGGGGAGCAAGCTGTGGAGAAAACAGAGAAGATGAATGGGCCATGAAATCCTGTCCCTTTACAAAATAATACTTCAGTCATCAAAACTGAGCAACGAGAGTTCTTTTAGTCAAGCAGCTTTAATCAAAGTCATATTCTTTCTATATAAGGTAATGCACATATGTCTGATATTTACTATATAATTTTAAAAGGACACCTGAATTAAGCTGACTTATGTGAAGTACTGCATGATGGATTCAAATTATCCACTGCATATGCTTCCCTTCACACCATGCACAAGGCTCAAAAAACATACCTTGTTAAGTACAAAACATTTTTTTTTTTACCCAAATACTGTTATAAAAATAACGTTATGTTTTTCTAACATAGTCTCTGAAATTCTCCAGATGATCATGGCAGAAATGGATCCACAACAGGATTCCTTCCTATCATCGCTCCAGTGCAAAACAAATTGTGAAATGAAGCCTTGATCCACTGACTGCAGCCTGAGCTAGCTGAGTAAATACAGTTGCTGGAGTCATCTGACTTAACTGACATTTTATCAATGACCATTAAGAAACTTGACATTTCACATCAATTTCCATTCAGCTTCTTTGGTGCGTTATTACCAAAATTTAGTTTCAGTTTTCTCAACTGTTTATCTCACCCTAAACCCATTAAATACGCTGTACATTAACAAAAAAAGAGAAAAGAGTGAAAGCAATCACATATGACTAAATCATAGATTATATATTGTAATTATCATTGTCAATGACTATGTCATTGAGTTGCAGGTTTGGCTTAATAATGCATTAAATGCATCCCATTAAAATTCTTTAAATTACGGAGGTGATTTCCACCAGATCACATTCATGCATATCTACTGTAAATATAAAGCAAAAATGTTATTATTATTTGTGAAGTGGACTAAAGAATTTGGATCCTCTCTTGAAGCTTTTATGACCTGTCCTGAACCACTACAGCACCACGAATAGATTTAAGAATAACCTAACTGGTCTAGTCTTAGGTAGACCAGAAATTATCATTTTAATTCTCTTCATATCTATTCTCTTAGCTGTCCCCAGTGTTTACAAACCAAACCCAGGATCAGCCACCCAAACTAATTTTGGGCAGACTGTTGGTTTCAATAATTTGTCATTTTTCTACTTTTATGTGCTTGTGATGACGCCTCCTGAACAATCCTGATTACGTTAACCTGAACATTGATGTCTACCAATGCTAATAATAATTCTTCACTGCCTCTGCCTCATCAGTGACAGAACAGTCTTTCTGAGTATGATGGGGCATCATGCTACACACCATAAACCAGAGGGACCTATCTCAAACACGCAGGAGACCTATCAAGTAGTCTCAGAAAAGCAACAGACAAGTTTTGCCAAATTACAGATGAAGAACAGTGCATGATACATCAAGAAATCACCACTCTGTGGTTCTACTTGGTTTTGACACAGACTTCTGAACCAGAAGGATTCTCTGCCAGGAAGTAGGAATAAGGAGAGTAAGAAACTGTTACAAAGGTCACTGTTTGACTTGGTAGGAGAATTCTGAAATACAAAATTTCCAATATTAAAAATTAAATGTCACAAGAAAATGATGCTAATAATGAAAAGAATGATAAGGGAACAAAAAAAAAACAGGTCCAAGTTCACCAACAAGTTAAAAAAAATTAAAAAGGCAATGTCTTGGTATGTTACAATGGAAAAAAAAAAGCAAGCTTAGTGCACATGTCCAGCCAGACTGTCACACCACCTGCTGGGACAGACTTCTGAAAGTCAGTAAGGCAAGTTGGGGAATGAAGCATTGCAGGCAAACTTCAGCACTTTTTAGCAGCAGAGTGAATAGGAATGAACACCAGACACTGTACAACATTGCACTGGTGGGCAGGGACCCTGCTGTTTGAGGGCTTGTACTATATATGTAGCATCCCTTACAATTTCTGTTTAATGAACCCCATTACAATAAAGTTTGATCTGCCTATGAGACAGCTGCACTCCTTAGAGAGCTTTACAGATTAAAAGTACAACAGGTTATTCCTATTTCCTACCTATCTGCAGCATCACAGCACTAGGACAAAGTCCCCACCTTTGAAACACACTATACTCACTTTCATTACAGATAATGCCAGTCCACCCAGGTGAGCAAATACAGCCACTGTGTTCACTGTTACATCTGCCTCCGTTCAGACAATCCTCACAGCTCAAGCTACAATCATTGCCAAAAGTGTTATCAAGGCAAACTGGAATGAAACAATACAGAAGGCTTAGTGAGCATACAGACAAAATACTTCCACAAGCTTTCACCTCTCATCCCAAATGTACAAGTGTAAAACGAAACCTACGCAACATTGACAGTCTGAGAAAAAAGTATTCATATTGTTAGCATCAATGCTGGTAGGGTCACAAATACCACTGATTCATTTCATGGCCCAAATAGTGATTCCTAAACTTTCCTCTCCAAATTTTATAGACTAAATAAAAGGAAAGCTAAAACTTAGCTGGAATTTATTCCTTTAAATGCTGCAATTCCTATCAAAGAGCACTTAAACCTACTTTTTAAAAGCAAATATTCTGCCTTCAGAAAAAGTGAATTCGCACCTAATAAAAGGTTCATAATACTGTATATAATTAGAAGTATTTTGTGGGAGAGAATCTCCTTTTCTCCATACTAGGCTATGCTTTTTGTTCTTCTATTGCAGTAGGTGGATGTGGTGCTATTTAAGCATAGCTCAGTGATATTTTTAACAGCACAGTCTGAGTGTTATTCTAGGAAAACAACACATAATAGACATTTATCCCTTCCTTTTCCTTCACGGATGTGAAAAAAGGTTAGTTTATATGGGAAGCCTTATGTGAAAAGGCATTTCTCCCTCACCTTCCCCAACCTCCTTTTTTCCCTTACGCCCACAGACACCTGCACCCTTCATGTTCAGTCTTTGTGAGGTCTATTGAGAAAGGCATAGAAAACAAATGTTATTTGCTGCTAAAATACCTTGGTGTCATTAAGATCCTATCCACATGGTCAGTTTATTGCCTCTGAGGCTTTATGGCTTTGGCTGGAAGCATTTTGGAAAGGGATTTTGAACAACACCTGAAAGCGAGCTGGCAGATTGTTTCAGCTAACAGTAAGTCAGCAGGCTGGTTGCTTCTCGCCAGCAATTTTCCATGTGGGGCCAGATTTCCTTTAGGTCTCAGCACCCAGCTGTTCTTTTTTTCTTGTAGCTCAACAAACGCCGAAGCTTCCAGAGACATTCAGAACCTCAGTTCTCCCACTTGGAACAGGTTGTAAGTTCATACTTTGGGAGAATAATACAGATTACCAGTAAAAACATCATACTTCTACTTTAAAAAGTCATTCAAGTTATAGAAAATATTTAATTACTTTTGCCAGTTTACTGTTACAGGATGGGGGTTTACAATATAGATAGCAGCAGAGAAATATGTCTGAAAATATGAGAAATAAATTAGTATTTGGGAGTTCAAAGTACTCATTAAACCATTAAAAGTTCCATTTCTCCCTCACCTTTCCCTTCCGTCATGTGCTCCAAAGCCTCAGCTTTAGAACAAGTGCAGATGTTCTGCTATGACTGATAACACCTGAATTTATGTGGCTAAATATAAATAAAACATGCAAAAACTGGTCAATAAATATTTGATTGTGGTTTCTAGGCCTGATAATTTTGCCTGTGGTTATCTCATTTATCAATTTCCCAATTGGTTAGCAGTGTCGTTGAATCCGGCTGGATGTTATGTGATTTGGGAGGTCTTAACTATTTTGTCCATAAAAATAAGTTAAGTTTTTATTAAAGCCAAGACCAGTTTCTGATTTTTGCCTGTAGGGCACAGTACTCAGATGAGTAATTAAAGCTCATATAGAAATCACAGGACACACATAACAAAAGAAGAAATCTCTTTCTTCCCTGGTGACCACTGGCACATACCGTACTCATCAGAAAGCAAACACAGGGTTTCAACTCATAATACTCCTTAGGTGATGAAGTTTCTACCTTCAGGTGGAAAGACTGAAGTCATGCAAAGCTCAGGTAGCATGCAAAGCAGCTTTGCACTCACTCCTGTGACTGTGTGGGCTCATGTGCTCTCTTTGCCACCAGTCATGGCAAGCTCTTGGCCAGCCTGAGCATTACATGGATGAGTCTCAGATTTTTCCAGAGAACATGCCCAAAGCATCAAAAGGGATGTGAATCTCCAGAGGGTTGGTTTTTTTCCACAAAAAAAGAACACAAATATATGAAGCAAAACCCCTCCAGTGATTATAAAAGGGCTTGTTAAAAGGGCACACATGCCCCCAAACCCACTGCAATAACTCATGCAATCCTCTAGCCCTGGGATCTCTCTCTTGTTGATTCAGAGGCTTTGTGCAGGCTACCTGTTTTTCCGAGAAGCCTCCCATCCCCTACTTGCTGTGCTCTTGCTTTTCCTTCACGTCCCTCCCACCACCTCCAGGCAGCAGCCATGAGCAGTGAGCCTCCCTGTTCCTCAAACATGTCCCATTTGGGATGGGACATGTGGTAATGCCACCTCCCTGATGGCATAGTGGACAGGCAGAAAGGATTAAAGCTCATCCCTCCTCTGCTCCTCCTGACAGCATAAGACCAGCCAGCCCAGCATAACTCTCACCCAGAATTCTCTTTCTGACACTATTCCCCCAGTTTGCTGTAATGGCTAAAAGTGATGCTTGCTCACTCACCGACCCTGTGCACCAGGGTGAGCTCTCCTCGTGGATCTTCATTCTCGTGGAGGGCATCAAGCGTGTAGCGAAGGAGCTGGGGGGGTTCTCTGAACTGCAGCCCTGGAGCCCCGGCAAACCCCACTGCCTCCTCTGCATCCGTGTCCTCCCCACCTAGGGCTGACACACACACACGCCATCAGGAACTCGCCCTGACTCTTCCTTAAAATTTTAATTTATTGGGTTTTTCTTTAAATTTTTATTATGCAGGTGTATTTTCTACCTACACCACTGTGCAGTCTGCACAGCAGTCACAGGTGATTCATTTTCTCATCTGTATATACAGAGTTTCTGCTACCCAAAAGAGAGAAATGGGAGAAATGGGAGGGAAGGAGGGCAGGAGAGGAAATCCTGCCCTTTCCTTTCTTCTGGAAATAAACTCTGGCCATGCAGAGTCAAAAAAAAAATAAAAAATAAATGAGGATTTTAATTTTCCTCACTTGAAGTTTGAGATTATTTTTAGCTAATGGAGGTCATTACTTTGGCTCATTTTGGAGATGACATATATAGAGTGAGGCTGGCTGTCCAATTTATCATCAGAAAACCTAAAATTTGAACTTTGAACTGATGGGAAATCATTTGGCTTTCTTTTTGGAGCTGGTTAAAATATCAAACTCTGCCCAGGTTTAACAGGTGCTAAACTAAGTTGCTAGGCTAAATTCTGTACCCGTTATGCTGGCAGAAATCCAGAACCACACCACTGACTTCAGTGGAAAACTCGCCACAGTTCATAAAAGCAGAATTAGGCTACCTTTTATTCCACAGGATGTTAAACTTCAGCAAAACGTGCAAGAAAACTGTCAAAATAGTTTTCATTTCTAGAACATGAGGTTTAGGTTTTCCAACATATCCAGGGGATTTAAGTACTCATCTCCCATTATCCCTGGCAAAACCCATTACTTGAGGATTAACTTGGGATCATGTAACTTGGCATTGTATGTAGCTCTACCCTGGCCACATTCAGAGATGGATCCCAAAATCCCAGAACCTGTGAAAATCCCAGTTCTGAATTCACATTTTGTATCAGTGGAAAATACTTAATGGCCTCCAATATGTAAAAATAACTTACCAATGCAGGACCATCTGTTAACACCAAGCCTGTAACCCTCCTTACATGCACATTCGTATGACCCCAGAAGATTAACACAGAAATGGTCACAGTTGCCATTATGAAGACGACATTCGTCCACATCTATTAAAAACAGATACAAATGCTGATTAGGTGCAAGTCCTTCTGTTTGGAGAGCATACTCTGCCTGGCTGCATCTGAGAACTTATTCTGCACATATGAAAACCTGAATTTTTAGTACTTGGGGGGGTTCTGCTTCTCACTAGAATTTGAGATATTAAAACATTTCAGGACAACATGGAATGGATTATTTCTCTTATATTTTTGTCTCAAGTGAAATCAGCTGCTTTAAACTGTTAAGCTCAGTTGATCCTTTGGTTATTTTGAAGGCTTTCCTTTTGTATAAGTAGTCTTTAACTTGTATCAATATACAGTGCCCACGGAGAGAGGAGGAAAAGTTCCTCTTTGCTGGCTTGTTTCACACAGACCCACTTCTCCATGCTAGATCCTGGGTTACTACCATATTCCAGTCTCACAAAGTGGAAATCATACATTTGCAAAATCTTATCAACAAAGCTTGCATACAGTCACTGATTCTCTTATTAGAGCAATGTCCACAAAGCTCTGTGATGAGCTTTGACAGCATTCCTTCTACTGTGCTCAGTTACACTGAACCACTGGCATCTAGGGACTCACCATCGCAGGCACAGCCATCGGCATTTGGCTGGAACCCCGCTTTGCAGGCACAGTCATAGCCACCTGCATAGTTGATGCAGAATTGGGAGCAGCAGGACTCTCCGGTCTTGCACTCGTCCAGCTCTGCAAGAAAGGAGCAACTCGTTCAGCCCTTAGGCACACTCTGAACTGCTCCATCAGTTTGGCTCAGTTGCTACTGTGCTTTTCAGCACATGCCTTTCTACGTCTTCCACTCCATTCACCCACATAAAACACTGAATCCTGACAGCAGCTCTTTTCTACCTTCTCCCACAGTCGCCAATGCCCTGTATATCCAAGGAGAGGCACCTTTTCTTCAAGTCTTAGCTTCCATGAGGTGATTCACATAACAAACAACAATTAGGTCTCACCAGCCCACAAATACCATCCATCCATTTAACCATTTGTACTTTTTTTACATTCAACCTTACTCAAAGCAAACTGGTAGTGAAACAACGCTCCGATCCAACAAAGCATTTGCTGGATATCAGCAGCTTACTAGGTGCAATTGCAGTTTTTGATAACTAATTGCCCATTGCCTTATCTCACCCTGTGTCCATCTGGAAATTGGTATAATTGACACCGCTATTCCGGTGATTAGACAGGAGAATCGAGCTGTTATCTTTCCACTGCAGGCACTCAGGTGATGCCAGCCCTTGCAGCCTGCCTAGCAGGTCAGTGGCCATTCAAGGGCTACCTTGTCAATGCTGAGTCTGCAAAATGCATTTGAACGTTACCCTGATAGGCAGCCACAGATGGGAAAGGTCACTGTCTCAATTAACCTTGGAAGAAGTACCAACATTATTAGAAAACGCCAACAGGAGAAAGAGGAGGAAGAAAATGTAATTAATCAATCGAGGTGAAGAGGTCAGTGTGAAAATGATAAATGCAGGTTATTTGAACACAAGAGTTTTTTCCAGAAATGCTGCAAGCTGAGCTCTGCAGTACATTAGACAATGCCTTGCTCTGGGGTCTAGCAACAGGCCTTTGTCAATGCAGGAATGTGAAGCGTGCATCCAACAAAAAGGAGTTTTTGCTGTTAAGCGCAGCTTTTCATGTTCTCAGCTTTGCCAAATCCTTCCCCTGTGCTTTCACTTCCCTCCTGGACACATCCAGAGTAACTGCTTTCCTCTGAAATCCCCATGAGCAGGTCACTGAGCTGGGGCACAGGCAGCAGGCTGCTCTGCCTCCTCTCATCCATACACAAACAAGACTGCATAAACCATCTGTTGTGGTTTAAGCTCAGTTGGCAAACAGCCATGCAGTCATTAGCTTACTCCCCCAACATTCCCTCTCC
>JAOEHX010047387.1:41226-51359 GCA_025448015.1 Bolborhynchus lineola | reverse complement strand
AGCAGCTGAAGATACTTAATCTTTCCTGTTGACCCATGTCATTCACCAGGGGTCTATGGTAGTCTGACAAAGATATGCACCTTTCGCACTACTCCATATAAATCACTTCTGCAGATGCAAGATATACTATTATTCATGATCATTGCCTTACATCAGTTTACTGGAAGAATGTGGAAATATGGCAGCATGGGCAAGAAACCAGAGTGAAAGACATGAGATTTACAGAACTCCTTACAGATTGGTTTCTAATGCTGTTAATAATGACACTAATCACAAACATAGAACTGTATCAACATGATGCTGGCATAGCCGTGATTTAGTAGTCTCAGAATATCAAACAGGAAAATCTGGAAGACTAAAAAAACAGAAATGGGATTAAATGTGGTAGTGCAGAGTGTTACTGATAACCAGGAGCAATAATTGCGAGGGGGAGTGGAGGGTGTCAAAACTGGGCTTTATTGAGGGGTCACAGGATTATTTCAAACCAACTATCTAATGCATCTGTAAAGAAGGCAAATTCGTAAGATGCATCCTCTGGCATTGCCTGTAGAGATAAGGAATTACCAATGTCTTATACATGACACTTGTAAAACCTTATCTGGAAGACAGAGTGCAATTCTTAACACACATATTCACTAACAGGAACAGAAACTGGGAAAATTTACCCTGCAGGGCTATTAATAGAATCAAATAAATTGATGGGCCTGTCTTTTATAAAATAAAGTGAAAAGCAGTAAATTGTTAACCTAGCCAGCATGGAGAATGAGGGCCTGGTACAGCTCCATGAGAGTAGCTATGGGGCAAAAATATTTACCTACTTTCTAACACATTTCTGAAAGGGTTGGTATGCCACACTGGTCCATAATAGAAGGGTATTGCATTAAAACAGAGAATAGTTGACACTTATTTGATTACCAAGAGTACACTGTTGAAAGAGAAGTGCTTCTAAACAGAACTGTAATGCCACTGTAGTAATATTTGTAGTAGTGGGCATTGATATTATCAGGAAAAGTTTTTAAAAAAAGAGATGTGAATTCAAAATAAATATTGTCATTTGGTAAATTGGACTTTCCCAGCCAATGACCTAAACATTGGTTAGTATAGCAGTATTAGAGATGGTCTAACTTTGTTAACTTTTAGTGTTCCAGTTTAGAGAAGCTTTGAGTCTCACAGGGGTTGTAGACCTTGTTGACTGCACGTTTTCTGATTTAGATGACTGTGATTACACAGTGAAGAAAGACATTGAAACGTTTTAACTTTTCCTGCAGTTAGTTAGAGCTTTGGGCACACTGAGCTGGGGCAATGCGCTATTCTTCCTTCCTCTCTCCCAGCTCAAGCCAGTGCAGGCTTCTCACTGACTATACAAGGTCTGTCTTAACAGGTCTATTTTGTTTACTTCTTTGCTGGTCTTATTTTGTTTGTCGTAACTGTAATGCAAGGGTTGCAAATTAAAATTATGTTATCTAGAGAATATTGGGATATGCATTATATTGATTATTGGGTATAAAATGGAGCATGGTCCAAATCTAATATGTAAAGAACTAGATCTGAAAGACAGGTTGGAGTGATACATTTTGTCATTCTCTCTTTTGAATCTGTTGGGTGTTGAGGCAATATGCACAATAGGCATCCTTTGAAAGTAGAAGGTGAAAGTCCACTGTTTCACTGTGAGGTGAGGATTTTGTTAGTCCACACTCAGTAGTGTTTGGCAACTGTGTTATTTTGAGACATGAGTAATGCAGCTGTGCATTACTTATTAAGGAAATATCAACCAAAGAGGTGGTTTTTCTGCTTTGTAATAGATTTTGTTTGTCTGCCTTTATCTTGATGCCAATTGTCATTGCAAGAAATGTGTGCATATAAATCATATGAAAATGTACTGCTTGATAAAGGATGAGAGAGTTGATGATGGCATATTGTATTACTAAAAGGCCAGTATTTGTGATGAGGGAAATTGTTATCTGTAAGAAAGTAATGAGTACATGAGCACAGGAGACTAATGTCAGATACAACTGAATGCTGCTAGCACATTTTGTACACATGGATTCTTATTCTGTTCACTTCAGCCACTGCTGTAAATGACCCCTATTTTCAGTCCTGCTGTAGAATCTCTCAAACTGTTGCTATTTCATGACACCTATTTTCCAGACACTATGATATTGATTCACAGGTGAAATAGTTTGGGAAATCTGTTTAATAAAGCATCATGGAAAGATGAGTGTCATAAGGTAGCTGCTGCCAGTCAGTATTGTTGAGATATGATAGTTAAATATGTTCTCCACACGCTCATTTATAGCAAAACAAAGGTAGTGGGTATGTGGAATGTAATATATGGCCTCACTGTACAGCGCTGTGTCACTGGATATGGACATTTCTTCTCTACAAAATTTGTGATAATCAGTGCTGTTATCAAAATTGTTCATGGGTTATGGGAATAGATCATCTTAGATTTTTTTCTAAGAATAGTCCCACTCCTTATGGCTCTATTGTCCTGAAAAGTATAGCGATAAAGTACAAGACTGTGGAATGTACTGAGAAAGACATAGAACGTATTCCTGAGTGTTGACAAGATTACCTTCCTGCAAGTACACAGGAGAAAGGGTCCAATTCAGATTTCTCTCTATGATTGAATTTATACATTACTCCTGAGACATCTGTGGGCCATTTTCATCCCTCTTTTACTATGAAGTAAGGAAACATTTAAATGAGTACTGTCAAAATTTATCTTCCAAAAATGTAACCACAAAAGCCCTGGGAAGAAGCAGAAACTGTATTTCCCAGATGCAATTCCTTGACCCAGCCTGAGGTTCCAAAGGCAAATGCCCCTGTCACATAACATAGTTACTCTTAAGGGGCCTAATCCAAATGTATTAAAATCTGCAGAAAGATTTCCACAATCCCTTTTCCTTATCCAGTGTCAGCTGTTGTGCAGTCTGCTGTTGTGCATGCATATATTGCACATGGATGTTAGGAAAGGTAAAATAATTTTTTAAAGAAGAAGAATATCTTGAAAGTAGGTTCTGGATAAGTGTCTTTTATTTTTATTATTATAATTTAAATACATTTATGATGTATCCATTGTTTGCTTTGTATTATACAAAGTTCTCAGTATTTTCTAAACAACTCAGGTTCCTTCTGTAAACACTGTTCATGCCTATTTTGATCATTGGGAACCTTCTGCATATTGGAAAACATTAATTAAAATAAAATTAAACATCTGAGAGTGCATTTGCACATGAAGTAAAGATGTCTGACTTACATTTTGGGGTAATTTTTAGCAAATGTATAAAGTAATTTTAATTTGTTCTTCTAGATAGCCTGCTTCCCACATTGTCTTTATGACATAAAGACACTGAATCACACACTTGTTCAGGTTTTATTTAAACAGAGAAAAAGTATCCATCCAAAACTTTCATTTTTATGTATTAGTTCTTTACATCTTTGTAGCCTTCAACATCCTCTTAAGATTTTAAAGTTTTATTTCTATTATTACATCCCCTAATTAAACTGTGCGGTCCAGTTCACATTCGTAGTTTTGTATAGTCAAGCATCACTGCCATCAGGTTGTACCAACTAGTCTTTCCCCTAAAAGACCATCATCATCTTTTTGTCTGTTTTACCTGTCAGTGTCTCTCTGAAGTTAAGCATAATATCGAATTAAGCTATTCTTCACCAAAAGAGAGTATACCATGTGGTAAAGAATATAATTTGCTCTCAAGATATTCATTGTTTTCCCCTTTGAAGTCAGTCTGTTTCAGTCTTTCAACTTTGTCTCATGCCTTGAAACTGGACTCCAGATTTTCCAAGCCAGAGGTCGCTGACCTTTTCAGCTCTGCTTTCCTTTTAAATCAATGGCATTTGGCTTCACTCGCAACTGCTGCACTCTCATGCAGAGGAGGCTGTTGTTCTTCCCCAAAACCAGTTTATCTGTGTATGACTGATGCAGTAGGAGTAATGGAGGCCCATCCCACACTAACACCGATTTATCTTTACCCCCAGAAAACACAATCTTTAGAAGAGCTCGTCTGAGAACTGACAAATTACCTTTGGCTTTGTGGGAGGCTCTAATCAATTAAAAGTATTTCCTCAGCTCCACTGTGAGGAAGCTTCAGAGGCGCTGCAGAAATTAGCTGAGCGTCCAGTTGCCTGAGTCAGCAAGAAAATGGGCAGCCTGAAGAATCGCAGTTCTCTTTTCAGCTGTGTCCTAAGTATCACATTGGTTTTATGAGATGCCAGATGGGAGGAAGATATGGAACAAAATGAGTCATAGATGTGGGCATAATCTCACCTTCTGCTGAAGGCCGGTTGCTGCTGAAGCTTCAGACTTGGTCACAAGTTGAGGTTTCACTTCAGCCCGAAAATACAGCATCTTCCTTATAGTGAAATGGGCTGAAGAAAGGAGAAAGCTGTGCCCTGTTCAGAGCAACCACTTAAAGAAATGAAAAAAAAAAAAAACGTAGATGTCCTGCCAAGGAAATAATCTTACATTTCTCCAGTGCCTTAATGAGCCCTCAACCTTTTTCAGAAATCCCTTTGAGATCCTTTTTTCCTGCTAACTGCCTTCCTTGCATCCTTAATGGATTCAGACAGTTCACCCCTTGGCTTTAACAAAGGAAAGTTCTCTCTTCTCCGCTGTCTCTTTCTTTTGGGATATTGAATGGGATATATAACTATATATAGATAGATGTCTCTTGTGGTATGTGGGTGTGTATATCTGTGGGTGTGTATATATATATGCAGACATGTATATGAATAGGGGATATCACGTTTTAGTCAACCTGATCTGACCGAATTTCAGCTCAATTTCTGTCGTCTGTCTGCATAAGAAATTGACGAATTCCCCAAGTATGCAAACTTTTGATCTGAGGTCCTTTAAAGTTTAGCCATCACAGCAAATTGACACTGTATCTTTATGTACACTATAGTTATTGAAGGAAGGGCAATAAATTCATTGCCCTGCATACCATCCCTCTGGAGCAGGAAGCCTTGACAAATCAGGACGTTACACCACAGTCTTTCATACAGCTGTTTGTAGAAAAATGAATGCTCTTCAAGAGAACTTTACCCCCAGGAATTGTCAGTGCAGTGGTGTCTGCGTTTTCATTAAGAATAAGCTTTATTAATAACTTCTCATATTTGACTGCATTCAGTCTATTACAGTGTCAATTCAATTTAGCTGTAGCTGATACAATATGGATGTATCTATCATTATCCTAGTGCTCTGCTAGCTTTATTTTTGAATTTGAGTAATTTATAAAATCTCTTAATCCCAACTCTACAATTAATCTTGCTAGGGACTTTAATCTCAGATGACTGAAAAATGGTTTGAAAGACTTGAAAGCTGCAATATGCTATATCACCTTTAAATCAAAGTTAAAATAACAGAAAACTCCATTTCCTCCTTATAAGTCTCCTAGATCTATCAGCTGGATGAAAAATTGTTCTCAGTATTTGAAAGATTAGCCGGTTTAAATCAATGGTTAGACTGCAAGGAGGTCTTTTTCCTCTGTAAATATAATGCGGTGTCTATAGAATATTAATCATGTCTTCATTTTTTACATGTGATTGTCATATAATACCGATCTCTAGGCACTAAGGCATTATGTGGAATCCTTCTCCTATGACAGAAGAACTATTTCGTAAATTCAGCCTCACATACAAGAGGCAGTTCTTTTTGTTTCTGGCTTCCACTCTGTCTTTCCACGTCTTTTATATGTGATTAGCTGTTAAGGACACTTCTATTTGCAGTGTAATAGAAAGACACTGCTTACAAGAATAGATGAGGAAAAATAAGCATACCCTGTTATTTCCAAGCTAAATTCTTAAAATGAACCTTACAAGGCAGACCCGCACTCTAACTTGCGTATATCACTATTAATACAATTTGCATTTGAAGCTTTCAACCTTAAGTACAGCCTATTTGATCATCGCTATTTGCAACTCCGTTGCAATTAATGCAGGCTTCTGTCTACCTTCTCCAGCCCCCTGATACTGCCGTCATTTGACTAGGCTTCAAATGCCATGATCTCTTGTCACTGTTATCTCTTATGCTCATTTGCCTCATCATGCTTCTCTCATAGCCTATGTCATATCACATTAGCTCTCAGTGCAGTGCTGTGCTGTGCTGCTCTCAGCTTTTCTCAGCTGCCTCCTGCCCTCCCTATCCTCCTCCTGATTTCTGTTGGTCCATCTTCTGGCACATTCCCATAACACTGCCTTCCCCCAGCCCCTTTGCTGTGCCTCCGCACTCCCTTGTCCTTCAGCCAGCCTTGCTATTTACACCTTCTTGCTGAGAGCAGCCTGTGTGGATCCTTCATCCATGACAATAGGTGCAATTGGCCGGCTTTCCCAGCAGGCAGAGCCTTTGGGGGGCTGTGGGCAGAAATCAGAAAACAGGAGTGTTTGAGAGGGAGAAATGGACAGCCTGCCACCAGTACACTGTTGTCAGAGCTAGCAGTATCAGCCTCAGTCCTGCTCTTCTCACAGTGGCTCTTCCCAGGCATGAGAACTGTAGTGTGCAATTCCCATGCTTGCAGCATCTGCAACAAAACTTAGTCTGTTCCATAGGTCCTGTATCTTCAGTTAACATTGGACCTATAGGGCAGCATGCAGCAATACAGAGCTCAGGACAGGTCAAACCATGTGGATCCTTAAGAAACTTTAATGTCCCTTAAAATAACAGAATCACAGAGGTGTAAAGGGGTTGACAGAGATGCCAGCAGAAATATGTTAACTTGAAGAAAGGATCAATAACTACTTTTTATTGTGAATAAATTGAAAAGTCACATTTGATAGGGCAAACCATGTAAATCTCTGAGATTTCATTTGAATTCGTCTGTCTGATAATTTTTCTAGTAATTGCCGAATTGAATTGCCATTTCTTCTAATGAATAGCCTTCTTTTTCTCTCTCTGTTTTTAATATACTAATTTATAGCAGTCATTTGTATTGATTTATTTAGTCTTGATGCAATTGGCTCTATACAACTAAACTCTTCCTGGTTTCTCTCTCTAAAACTAGATGGTTCATAGTTTTTTTCCTATGAATACCTAGCGCACAAAGCTCCTCAGAAGGGACTGTAGAGGCATCTTACAGAGAATATCTTCTGCCCCACAGCAGTGGTTTGCATACTGCTTGTCAAATATATTTGCAAAAGAGGACTTGTGGTGTCTATTGGAAGTTTCAGAAACTACATAATTCTGCCATGTTACACGTTTACTACTGCATAAAATCCACATGATCCAAAAATACATCTTAGATCAACATTCTTTCTCGTCGTCTTTTACAAACAGATGTATATGCAGATGCGAGAAAAAGAATTTTGTGTACATTATCACTATAGAGTAAGAGCAGATGAACTGATTAGGACAGAAAACTACAGGTTTGAGGTCAGCCTGCCTTGAACTTCTCATGGGGGGGTACCTAAATACCCAAAGGCTATTAAAATTAGGTGAGGACAGAAAGACTCAGGTTACTTACAATAAAGTTTAGGACTTGAAGTACCTGACACAGCCTGCCCGCATGGCCCACTGACTGACAGCTCTGTGCCCAGAGCCCTGTGCCTGCCACATCTGCTCTGCCTCCACTGCCTGAGGACACTAATGTGCCTCCTTACAGAAGCATAGCAGAATCAGGAAGAACAGTAAAACACCAGATATTCTGGTTCACCTGGTGATATGAGATTTTTTTCATCTAGAATAAAAGTGTTGCTATGTGCTAGGCTTCCTCATATTTAGGTTAGAAGAGTTGGATTGTGTTAAAGCAAACTTGAAGGAGTACTCTGGAGAACTCAGAGAGACATGCATGTAGGGCGATACAGCCTGTGTGCCTTAAACTATGAAAGGGAGGATTTACTTTATTAAATGGCCAGTAAATCTTAAAGGAGTAAATTTAATCTCTATAACAGGACTTTGTTGCTAACTTTCCATATGGAATTACTAGTTGTAAGAGAGGTTATGCTGATAAAATCATTTTATAAAAACTGATATTGACTGTCAGAGAAAGGTTTTGATGCTTTGCATAGAATCATAGAATAGTTAGGGTTGGAAAGAACCTTAAGATCATCTAGTTCCAACCCCCTTGCCATGGACAGGGACACCTCCCACTAAACCATATCACCCAAGGCTATGTCCAGCCTGGCCTTGAACACTTCTTCTTCCAATATTGCTTCTATCCTGAATGTCCCTAACCCAAACAGTAATCCATTTCCCTTTTCTCTCTTGTTTTTCCTTTATGTTCAGAAAAAAATTATACAATTTAGGGTAATTTTTTATTTGCCCTCTCAGGTACATCAATTATCAAGGCCCCTTTTAATATTGCTGTGCTTATTCAAACTTTTTTCCCCTGCTACAATCTGTTCAATGAGACAGTGTGAACAGTTATACAACTTTGTCATTACCATGAATATAATGAATAATTACATTGCATACTGTTTCACTTTCAGTAATACTAAAGGCTAACTCATGGATGCTATTATATCCCATTTAAATTGTTATCACTTCTGGCTACCTATCTCTCTCATGATGCATTTTGCACAGAAACCTAGAGTAGTTTGCATATCAGACTTTTCTGTAGGTGAAGCAAAATAAATTACTATTTCATATTTCCTGGTAATGCAGGTGACATTTTCCCTGATAAAATAAACTATAGCTATTCCTTGCCAATTGAAATTAAGTGTGAGCAAGTTTTTTTTAAGAACTGGCTGAAGTTCATTTCTTTGCATGTATTTAAATCATGTTCTTTAGTAGTGAGCATCATGTGGTCAGTCATTTGTAATGCCCTTTCTGTGATAATCAACTAAGTATCTCAACAATTGTTCATGTGCATACTACAAATCTGTAGTTAAAAACCAGAGATGGACCACCTTGTCTGAGAAAGGCAGCCTCAATGGTGGGTATAGATAAAATGAAGCGCACTCTGCAAGAAATTTGAGGATGCTAATTAATGTAATTGGTTACTGCATGAACATTGTGTCACTCAGAGCTATGGATATTTTTCATTTGCACTGGTTTAGAGTATTTTTCCAATAGACTGAAGGCCTGAACTTGTTTTTATTGTTCTCTCTATTGGACCACACTTATCTATTGCTCAAGAAGTCTGACAAACTGAGATGGGAAGTGCATACCACATCCTGAGCTCTATGAACATCATCATAAATGGCATCTTATTTTTTAATATATATATATATAACCTTTCCTGTATGCAGGATAACTTCTTCCACATCGATTGGTGTCACTACAGTTTTATTAAAACAAAACTCTTGGGGAATATTTGAGGAAGACAGAAGTTTCACCTCAGGCAGGCAGGCAGGACTGCATCCTTGTAAGAAATTAAAGACTTTGAAAGGGAGTTTCCGAAACTGCAGGGTTGAGAGCCCTGGGATTTCAGCCCTGCTTCCGGTGTTGGCCAAGCAAAAGGGGTTGGTTTTGTTTATTCTTCTGTTGACTCTGGTAGTATTTCATCTCTTCCTACACAGACACCAGATTTCAGTGGGAGGAATAAGGAACAGGAGACAAGGGTTTAGACCCAAATAGGCTGAAGAAAGCAATTCCTGGGTGCACGCTGTAACCCCTTGCATACTAATATTCAAAACTGGAGAATAATTTCTTCCTCCTTATACAGTTGTGAAGAGAATGATGGATTAATTCAGTGGAGTATGAAACTGCAGGAGATGTGTTTATGGGGCCAGCCCTTTCAGAGCTGTGGTACCTTTACGTGCCTGTCTGTGAATTTCACAGCAAAGGTTAAGCAAGTCATACATGTGAATGCCAATGTGCCAGCGTTTGGGGTTAGACCTCATGTAGGAACATTTGTTGCAAAAGAGAGATAGTGAATAATTTTAGAACTACATCATGCTGAAAAACTGGTGTTTAAAATCACTCTGAGATCCAGGAGTGATTTATCTTGCCTACAACCAGTTGCCTCCTCTTGCTCAACTAAAATCCATCTCAACTCACTCTACCCAGGTTTTATAAGCAGTGGAGTTTTGGTTCTAAAACCTACTCAGGAGCGATACATCCCTACTAGAAGGAAGTGCTGCAGGAGGGCCAGGACACCACCTTGGATGGATAAGGAGCTGCTGAGGAAAATTCAAAGAAAAAAAGAGGCTTATAAAAGGTGGAAGCAAGGACAGGC
>JAOEHX010047387.1:0-23678 GCA_025448015.1 Bolborhynchus lineola | reverse complement strand
AGAGAGAAGAAAATAAAGAATTCCAAAGCGTTGAAGTTTCCTTCACTTCCAAAATAAAACAGAACCCACAAAGGAACAGATGTCGCCACAGCAAAAAAGCCACAGCATTTGTAAATGTCCTTGCAGTTCTATTGTCATTGTCAGAGCTGCTTCGGCACTGTATGAACCATTGTGGGAAGGCAGAAAACAAACTTCCACATTTAATAAGGCTTCACAGATAAGCACAACTACTTCTTGAAGATGGGCTGAACCACCACACAAAGAAACATGCAAAGAAGTCAGCTGCAGATATTTGGCAACACCAATAAAACGATGTGCTGGACGCTGGTCTCTATCCCTCAAGTCGAGTGGCATTCCCTCAGTCTGTCTGAACAGGGAAGGTCATTTTGGCATCTGCCATTATCTGCTCAGACTAATAGGCAAACTGTCTCTGTGTTTTTTTCTCCTCCAGATATTACGATTGTACTGGTGGTGTCCTCGGTTACCAACTGGTTGCCTCATGCCTCCACTGCTGACAGGGTTGTAGCTGTTGCCTTGGTTATGAGTCCCTTTCATGGAAAACTTCATTCCACCGTGCTGCTAAAAAAACACAAGATAAGCACTCAGTTTAGGCATAAAACCAGCTGAAACAAAACATATTACCAGTGGTATTTCCTCAACATACAAGTCATTCCCACAGAACACTGCATGAAGCAACTGGTCTTTTCACATTCGTCTAATTTTAGCTGTGCAAGTCTGATGGCTCTAACAGCTTAAGGAGTGTTTTCTGAAGTAGATGTCCTGCAAATGAAATGGTATAGAATTCAAAGCACACTTAAAACCCTTGGATCTCAGTATAAAATACACTCACTTTGCATCACCCTTATAAAAACAGAGACCTTACACATTAAATACTAACTATGACAGTCCTGTCTATTTTAGAGGTATCCTAGCAGGAACATGTGAAGTACATGTGCCAAGTGAAATACTCCATTAGACTTTCAGAAACATCATGGATAAATGTTAGGGCATGATCATATGAGAACGTAAGTCTGCTCTGTCCATAGTCTCGCTCAGTGACTGGTAAACTAGCTATGGCTTGTAAAGAGCTTGTAAATCCTATTGGCCTGATCATAGGGCTATGCAGCAACTAGACCACACCTCACATACAGACAACGAATACAGCATGACACTTTCTTTGGAGAGAATCTCCAATAACTTGGAACAGAAACTGGTAACAAGGTTTTAGTGTCAGCCTCAGTAAATCTACCATACCATAAGATAGTACAAGCACCCCCATTGCTTAATTATGGCAAATAATGCCCATTAAGGCATATAATAAATTGGTTTAATGCACATGTACTTAAAATAGGTGTAAGAATTAAGATGAAACTGACACAGACTTCCCAAATACGAGTAACTTCAATGCAAATTTATTGCTGTCAGACATCAGAGAACTTAAGACGAACAAATGACTACCTTTAACAAAAGCTAATACATCATTTTATCTACCATAAGCGGTTAAACAGGAACATCACAAAGCTATTGCCTACCATAAGCGGTTAAACGCTAACACCACAAAGCTAACATTTGAGGCAACTGTTTAAAATATGGAATATCTTCAGCTTCTTTAGTAAACCCTATTTCCAAACAATGTTGGAGTAGAAATAAATATGAGAACATCAAGCCATCATGTCAACTGAGCACGCAAAACCAAAACAGTTATTGAAGGTATAATGCCATAAGCAACATTTTACTGTCAAATTATAATTGGAGGTCTTCTGAGCATAGAGAAAAACAAACTGGTGAAGACTAGTATCAAAGAAAAAAGTTAACTGCAAGGTAGTAAAAGCAACCTTAAATTGTTCTTTATTTTGTAAAGTGTCCCCTACAACCACTTAATTAAACTTCAATGTGCAACTTCTACACTCTCAGGACAGACATGCTAGGTGCTACTCGAAGACTACCAATGGTAAAATATTCAAGGACAAAGCAATGCAATCAAGGAATCCCTCATTCTTAAGAGATATAACTCCCCAAACACTATTTATTGGCATATGATACTAAGACATCTACTAGAAGCTATTTATGAAAGTCAGCAACATGAAACTAAAACAAATTTAGAATGCTTTATATTTTTCACACTCAATTCCCAGTAGGAAATCCAGAAAGCATTATCAAAGCAGTTTTCTGCAAAAACATCAAGACCTCATCTTTGCAAGAAACTGTCAGCCCAAGGCCTATCACTCTCAACAAGTTTAAAGTATTTCCCTCCTAATGCACTGTCTTGAAAAGTCTTTCTTTATCTCTTCTCAGCTGGCTCTTAAGGACACAAACTTAACCAGACTTCACCCCATTGCCTTTCAGGTATTAAGCAGCACAAGGTCCAGCAGAGGCTCCTGCAGGACTTTGATGGTGAACTCCATTTACTACACAGATTGAATCTTAGTTTCTCATCTTCTAACTAGTTACCTGCTCACAAGAAGACACTTATCTGAATTTCCTTCAGAATCTTTGGTACAGGAAATTTACTTCATGCCTTTTGGAAAACCCAAGAGGTTGTATCAAACAGCTTTCTCCTGCCCACACATTTCCGGATATTCACATGCTCAGGACTCCTATAATCACTAGAAAATAGCATGTCTCCATGTAGATGACAGCTACAGAGAGATTAGAAAACCAAAAAGAAATCCCTTCATCTGTGATATGACAGATGAACCTTTGGTTTAGATGTTTTGATTTCTTCAGATCTGTTTCTCTCAAAAGGATAATCTCCTCTCCCAGCACTGGGCTATTGATGAATGACACAGTTTGGGTTTTAGTTTGTTTTTTCGTTGGGTTTTTTTGAGAAGTCTGCTATCTCTTCTGCAAGACTGGAAGGGAAAACTTCTTGTAGAGAAGTCTGCTGACAGGATAAAAAAGCTTTTAGATATTTTAACAGAAATGTAAGAAAAAGATGTTCCTGGCCTTTACCCCAAACAGCAGCAATCTGGTGGAAATTGAATTATCAAGTAATTATTTGCTAAGGAAACAAAACTTTTGTATAGCAAATTTGCCAATACTGAAGAATAAAAAACCTGAAATCCAAAGACCATCAATATTGAAAAGGAAAACTTATAGTCAAAAATAAATGACCTACACTTTTAAGTAACTCAAGTAACATAGAGCTGAAGTCCAAACATAAATGGGTGGGTTACTAAATTGTTTTGGTGTTTCTTTTTTTTGCCTTCTGGCATCTCTGAAGTAAGCAGACAAAAAAAGCAGAAAAGTGTAAGCAATGAAACTGAAGTCTCAGTACTCTAAGAGATCATACATACAGCACTCAAAAATAATTTGCATGAACCTACAAAGCTAAAGAAAGTTTAGAAAAGACGTAAGACCATTTAGAAAGATCAAGTATTTACTATTTTGTTATTAAAACTACAGGATTAATGGCTGTAGTCTTACATAGTCTTATAGTCAACAGAATTAAATCTAGTGTGCAGTTGATCAGAATTACTATCAAACTCATGATCAAAATCATTCCACGTGAAATATTAAGAGTAGTATTCAGAAGAACTTTAATGCATCATTAACATTTTAAGTACCCCCTTAAATACCTTCATATACATCCTTAAAATATTTTATACAGTTCTTCTCATTTTCTCACCCTATTTCCAAATTTTCTATTATAGGCCTAATGCAAAACAACCCATAAGGAACCCTTTTTTAAAGGATTTATATTCACTTTCCCACTTTTGGAGCATAACAACAGCTGGAAATATGCTAAAAAACACATCTTGCATGTAAGTAATGTTTAACTTCTTGTTCTTTATGAAATACATTTACTGTTTTGCAGAGAAACAACAGGCAATGATCTAATTAACATTTTAGTCATTACTGCACAAGCAAAAAAACAAGTATTAGGCAATGATTCAACCTAGCTTTATTATTTTAAATTAGTTAACAGGATTCTACAGGATATTGGCACCAGCTACCTGGATGTTCTCTTCAACTGGTTAGACTTATAACAGGTTTAGATTTGTAAGCTCAAGTATAGCAAAACCAAAATAAGCTCTTACTCAAGTTGTTTAGAACTGGTGATCTGGGGAAATAAGGACCAAATCACTGCAAACATCAGACACTTTCCCTCTCTTTGGGCCCCTTGCTTGTACCTACTGGCTGTTTTCAGCTACAAGAATCATTAATCCTACACAGATTTTCTAAAACAAGTCAAACCCCTTTCTGCTCCCATTAAAAAGGGAAAACAGCATTTGTAGAACCAGTTGAGAAAGCAGCAAAGAGGGAAAGATAAATAAATAATCAATATGGAGTCTAGAAAGAGCTCAAAGGCAAGAAAAGTTTTAGATGTTTCTTATCTACAGAATGAAAGACTCAAAACCACAAGGAGCAAGTTACATTATTCATTTCTTATGTTACTTCATGCGGCAGCTCTGCTAGTAGCCTGTAACAAAAGGCACCTTTTGGTTCTCTTCACCTTTAACAACAGGTTCAACAGCTATTAGTACGACTAGTTCAAAGATAAACGAGTATTTGAGAGATCAGAGGGCCTGGCTCCCAGAACGAGTGACTGATGTAGATACCACCATCATAATCTAAGCATATTATTTAACTACCTTATGATAAAGAAAGTAGAATCTGACACACAAAATAAAGACTCTTTTTGATCCTGTCACCAGTCAAGTTTCAAAAATGAGAGGCTAGAGTCAAAACACCACTATAAGACAGAACACATACTTCAACTTTGCTACTGCTGTGACATGGGCCATGAAGTGTTATCTGCATACTTGTCATGACAGAGAACAGGAGATAATAGCTTCTCTAGCATAAAGCTGACAATTTTAGACCTTAAAGAGAATCTTACTTCACTGAGATTTCTCACTTTTTAATTTGGAACAAAAGCGTATTATTATAGTAAGCAGACCCAAAACACTTTCCAAATTATGACTTGATATCAGTACAGTACGTGTGAAAGTCAGTAGAGGAGATGCACATGTGAATATACAGATCAATCTCAGTTTGGGAGCAACAATCCGATTACAGTGATATTGAAAGGTAAAGATGCACTAAGCAAACAGAAATCAGGTATTGCTTCTACACTTCCATAAGTAACCTTCACTTATATGTTTATTTATGTTCCCAGAAACTACTACTTAGACTTTGTGTCTTTCCTGCAACTCAAAAGGCATTCAGGAAGCAACCACCAAGGTGGCCAGGGACTTTCAGACAGTCATGTAAACATCTAGGCTGGATGTTTCTATGGAGACCTCTGGAGATTAATCCAACCTTCTGTTGTAAACTAAATCATATTAGGTTATCCAGGGTCTAGTCAAGATGAGTCACTTTCCATACACAGAAGGATATCACCATATAAAGACTGTTTATATATATATACAACAATCCAAGATCAAAAATATCTTCAGGATGGTTTTCAGCTGAACAACCTCTGAAACACAGGAAGTTTTTTCTTCTCTCTGCTCTTTAAGAAAGGAAATAAAATCTCTTTTCCTAAGTCTGCATGCATTAAATCAAAAACCAATGCTCTGTCATACATCGACGACAGGAGTCTGACATTTAGAATCATAACTGCTTCCATAGTAGTAGTATCCTGCTTTTGCCTAAGAAAATGCATGGCCACTGAAAAAGTGTTCCACTCTAATTGAGAACACTCTAAAAACATCGGAAAAAATGCCACTTGGTTGACTGGAAAACCTTAAATACTTGAACACCTTAATGATGCCACTTAAATCTTCATTGGTGACTAAGTGACCAGCAATCCCTGAACTGAACTATTTCATCCCAAAATAACAAGGAAAGTAGTCCTTCCTTTCCTGTGGGAAGTCACGAAGCAACTTCCACCCCCTCCATTCACGTGGACATCCATGCCAATACCTGGTTTTCTGCTTATTCCAGTGGGCAGCATTGCTTCATGAATGGTTCCACTCTCTAAAGTGAAATTTCAAACTGTTTGCCAGCAAAGCACAAGAATGATTACCTTGACAAACTGATTATGATGATCCGGAAAAGCACACAGACCTGCATCAGGAGCTTAATTAGTCCCTGAACTACCTGGAAATTCTCCAATTACTTATGCAGCATATAAACAGAATTGGTATCACACCAAAGCCGGTTTAAAAAAAAAAAAAAAAAAAAAAAAAAAAAAAAAAAAAGAGAAAAAGAAAGTATTAGGAAGCTGTAATGGCACAAAATTAGCCAGAAAGCTGCAAGTTGTTCAATATAAAGTTAGTGCTCTTGACACTGGCGCATTCTCCTTCTGAGGGTAGCACTGGACACCTAGGTAGTGCTTCCAAGCTGAACTGAGAGCAGGGTAAGCTGCCAGGGAAAAGGCTGAAGAGACCATTCAGGCAAATTAATCCCTTTCAAAGACCTTTTGAATATGAAAGAACATTTGCTGTTACATAAAAGGCTTGCCAATGTTCAAGTCTATCAGAATAGGAGTCCTCTGAGCTAGTACAATGTGTCCATAAAAAGTTAAACTAGGATGATCTTAAATCACTATAAAATCAACTACAAAAGGAAACCCATCAACCTAATCCTGCTCAGTCATGCTCCAGAAAGTTACAAATTAAAAAGAGACATTTAGAGCATTCTGGGTAGAATTATTTCATTTCCCACTTCTGTGTTGGTCATAATCCTTACGAAAAAAAGAACATGTCTACTTCGGAAGACATAAGCTTTTGGTAAATTCAATGCAAAAAAAACATCATCCCATTTCTGGATCTGGAACTGCAGATAGCAACAAAGTCCTACAATTCAGCATGAATCTCAAAGGCACATCTTTGTCAAACAAAAGTCACAGAAAATTTCCTCATTACATGTATCGTATGAACTCCTAAAAGAACAGTTAACAAGTCCTGGAAAGGACAGCCAAGTAACAGAAAGTCAGAAAAAGTGCTACAAAGCAGTTATTTCCCAACACTCAAAATTCCAAGAGGGATCCAAAATTCATGCAATACATTGCCTCTCACAACTAAGGCAAAAACTCTGGATGCCATCTTGTTTTGTACCAGCAACTGCAAGTCTCAAAATTGGGGTTTTTATTTTGTCATTTTAATGAAGTTAAGCTCCACAGCACCTCTTCAAAAAAGCAGAGTTGTGAAGGGGAAGAATAAACTAGGCTAGGTTTGTATTTTAGATTAAATTAAACTTAAATTAGCTCTCCAGTTTTATTTAAAACAAGCTTTCAAAGTTTAAGACTGTACAGTAGCATGTGAATATTCAGTTGCAGACACTAAAAAGCACTATACTGTTCTATTAGCTTCTCACTAATAGAAAACATTTCCTGTACAGGTAAGCTGGTTTTGCCCAGGTAGGGGAAGACAGGTAAAGGGGAGAAAAGCAGGCAGGAATCTGTGTCATCACTTAGAAAATTAAAGCAAAATGCACACCCTGATATACAAGCGGGGTCTAGTAGATGACTGAGGATTGCAGAGGTAGCTGGAAAGAACATGTGGTAACAGCTATCGAAGATGGTGCCCCTTTTATGTGAACCTGCCTGCAAGCAAATTGTGGAATACAAAGGGAAAGTATCTTGGTCTAAAGGAAAGAGTGAAAAACATTTCAGTGAAGTGCCTAAAACAAGCACTTGTGTACTGACTAACAAGAATTTGGGCATCAAGTTTTAATATAACATGCTCCTAACTCAACAGTGATACTACTGAACACTGAAAACGTTTCCAGATGACATTTATTCCAAATTCATCTAAGAGATTCAACCTTTCAAGAATAGATTTAGGGTTGTTCTGGGCTTTTTTTTTTTTTTGTTCTGTAGTAAGTGGCAGTGATGATATCTAGACATACAAGTCAAACTCACAAGCTGAATTAAAAGTACTCCCTTACATGCCAGGCTTGAAGTACTTTGATCAGCAGCACAAAGTTGAGCATTAGGTCAGCAGTTAGGGAGCTGACGCTAGGGCCATACTAGTTAACATCTTCATTAATAACCTGGATTATGGGAGAGAGTGACCCTCGGCACGGCTGCAGATACAAAATTGGACGGAGTAGTTGATACATAAGACAGTTTTGCTGCCAGAGAGAGGAATCTCATGAGGCTGGAGACATAGGCTTGCAGGAATCTCATGAAGTTTGAAAAAGGAAGATGCTAAACTCTGCCCTTGGGAAGGAATAATCTCATGCACCAGTACAGACTAGGCACTGACCACAGCTGGGATAAATCATCAGGGATTCTCAGTGGACAAGCTGAACATCAGACAGCAACATGCTCCAGCATCAAGGAAGAACAGTAACATCCTGAGCTATATTAGGAAGAATATATCTAACAGGTGAAGGGAAGTGATCACTTCCCCTCAGATCCGCGCTGGCGAAGCTCCATACAGAGTGCCGGGCCAAGGTCTAGGCTCCCCAGTAACAAAGAGACATGGCCATATGGGAGTGAGTCCAATGAAGTTCCATGAAGATAAATAAGGTCCAAAATATTTCTGATATAAGGAAATAACGACACATCTAGGGCTATTTTATCTCAAAAAGAGGGAGCTTGGGAAGGATCTTATTGATGGGTCTGATGAGACAAGTGAAAAGAAGACGGAGCCAGACTCTTCTCCCACTAAAAGAACAAGAAGCAATGGGTATAAGCTTAACACTGAGAATGCCATTTAAATTTAAGACAAAACCTTTACTAGAACAAGTTGCCCAGAGCACCTGGAGAATCTCCATCCTTGGAGACTCAAAACCCCAAATAAAATAAAAAAGGACAAGGACATTAGGTTGAAAATATCCTGGGCCTAGATTCCCAAGGACTGAAAGAAAAAGGAAAAAAGAACCTGACCAGAACTAGGTTTCAAAAAAACCAGCTCATTATTTTGTTACCATATGCAACCTACAACTCACAACTTGCACTAAAGCTTATGTGAGGCAGCTGTTCTGACTAATCATTTTAATAATTAATATTGAAGGAATGTTTTCCTATAGATAGAGCTACTGAGGCTATTAAGAAAACTGAGGATTTTTCTTCCCCTTCTACTACAATGGATACATTAGCTAAAACACTTCAGGCTAGTTGAGTAACATCCCTGCACATTTGCTTCCCAGCACATTTAAGTATACATTTAATATTTTTGGTAAAAATTCTTGTTCACATGCCCATAATTGATTTTCTATCTTTAAAATGTATTACAGAAAGTTAAAAGTGTAGTCAGATCTATCCTAATAATTCAAAATCAAGACAACTAGACAAGCCTGGACAGGTCAGTACCATTACTTCAGATATTTCAAAAACTATCTTACAGATACAGCACCTACATGAACTTTCTGTTTAAATAGCCTAGAGATCTACAGATAACCAAACCGCAGCTTAGGAGTCTGAAACACAACTTAAGGAGCCAAACATCTGAAGCTACCTTCAACTTACTCCTAGGTGTCAGGGAAGGCTATTATATCCAGAGATGCATCTCAAACACCAAACCGTTTCCCACCCATTCTCCCCACACTTTTGACATGACAGGTAAGTACTTTCACGATTACATGAAGTTTGGCACACGCTATATATGAAAGTTATCTTCAGAGGCTTTTAGACTGACAGCACAGTGCAAATGATCTACACTCCTGATTTGATTGCTTTCTCATGACAAAGTTGCTCCATTTAGTTGGCTCATACCTGGTTACTGGCGGCCATTATCAAGGTTCTCGTAGGCGCAGATTGGGGTTTACCACTTGGCATAGGCAATGTGGGTGGTAAACTGGCCATAAGCTGAGTCGGTGCTTGCAGACTGAACTGGTAAACATTAGGAGCTGTGCAAGGTGGTGTATCAGAATCCTTTTGGCAGAGAAAAAGGGGAAAAGAAAAGCAACTTTACAGAAAGCACAGTATATACAGGCTATGCATGTGAAAATGCACCCAAATATCAACTCATGTGAATACTGTAAAATTTAACTGTTTTTTCCAATGATAAAAACAAAATACAAGCCAGCACTATGTTTATTTTACACTTCTATCAAAAGTTTAATTGAACCTGCATCAAGGAGACAATGTCAACAGGCTATGGCAATCACAGATAATCTCCATTTAGTGCAATCTAAAGCTAAAGTTACATCTCTACCAAATTTGAATTAAAAGATGGGAAAACCAAGGTTGGGGGTTAAAAAAAAAAAAAAAAGAAAACCCAGAACAAGAACCGCAACACTGTTAATGATACAAGGGCTAGAATTTTAGAAGTCATGACAGAATCAGTCCTCTGAAGAGTGTTCTGGATCGTACGTATCTGTACAGCAAAGTTACTCACTGTAATTGTTATAGTCTTCTCCCATTCTACCCAGCAACAGCAAAGTTAGGGCTCCACCTACCAAGAAACAAGGAGATGGACTGCCAGTCAAGACTAGTATATGTGCACCAGTCACCCACTGCACTGCCAGTTAAGAGTTCTGCTCCCCTCACTTTCTATTGGATATGTCAGAGATAATTCTTCATAGGTAGCAAGATGGATGCGGGATTACAGAAAAAGATACTTTAATGGAACTGGCATTACTGATTACTGTTTCTCCTTCTTTCCAACCTGACCAACAACAGTTACAGATGCATCATACGCCATCATACTGGTGATGTTAAAATACTGTGTGCCTGGAGCACTTAGACAACAGGCAAGAATGCAAGCACAAATGCACGTTTTTATATGAATCACTGAGGTCTGAGACCACCCAACTGACTTCCTCAATTCTTAAATAATCAATTATTTTGTAAGTTGAGAAAGCTGAAAAGCAAGCTACAGTCTTGTGAAACAACCCTGAACACAGATCCTGTATGACTTATTTTTCAGCCGTAACACAACAGCAAAAAATAAGTAGCTTTCCCTGCATTTCACTGCTGCTTTTCACTTCGCCCTTAACTTCAAATTATTCTGAACTTGAAAATAATGGGAAAAAAAAAAATAATCTTTATCCCAAACCACTACTCTTTATCATTCCCAGCCATCTGGATCTAGTATAGAAAAAGATGGGGCCAATTTGTAGTTTAGGAGTTACCATATTAAAATACATTACTTGGATCATCAAGGATCTTTACTGTTAACGTAATTACTGAAATATTCTATTGCTCTTTCTTTAAAGACTAATTGCTTGGAAGCAAAGACACTTCACTTAAACCAAGCAAAATTTAAATAGACCTCCAGCACTACTATTTGACCTCATACGGTCTTGCTTTCTAAATTAGATTCTTCAGTTAGAGAATAGGCTGCCTAGGAAAATATTTTTAAGAACAGAAACAAGAAATATTTTAGAGCTTTTCTTGGGGAAAGATCATTTAAGAGAGACTGACAGCTGTGAGTATCAAGCAGCCTAAGCAACAAACTATTAAAAAGCAAGTAGTTTTCACTTCACAGCCAAAGTAAGCACTCACAGTAGAAACAGTCTTCACTGAAACTGTCAGCTATTAGAACAATCACTCCTTTATTGGTCCATATAAAGCTGTGCTTACTTAAAAGTAAGCTCTAGAAAGAATAGAGCTGCTCTCTTACTAGGCCAGCTAGTGGTAAAAGTTACAGTACACCTTTGTGAAGCTTCAGCTATTTGTGAAGTTTCAGGTATTTGCATCATGAACTCACTACAGACCTATCATACACTGGTATCAAGAATCCATGCAGAAATTTAAGTCTTATTTATGAAGTCAGATGTTACCATTTAATAAACATGCTCACATTTGGGCAACTACATGATGAAGCACTGATCAAAAAATTAAGCTCAGTTGTATATACACGCAAAGCCAACTGCCTGGGTGAGATGGCTTTTTCCTCATTTGCCCAATCCTATGATATCAGCCACATAAACAGGCTAAGGTCTCCACCAAGATTAAGCCGATACATTAATTAATTATATGGTAGAGTCAGATACAGGGGCAAGAACTTGGATTTGTATGCTGAAGTTTCTTTAAACAATATTGGTCATGGAATTATTCATACGCTTATTAAAAAAAGGAGTTAAGAATAAACAGGGGCTAGTCATGTTTGACCATACAACTCCTGAGGCTGTTCACAAGTTACCATGAGCAGGAAGGTAAGAGGGAAAATGGGATCATACTGTTTATCCAAATCAATTCATTATCCTCTGCAATGGAACCTTCACACACCTGATCAAAGAATAGTTTTAGTCTCTACTTAAAAGATTCTTATTTTTCTCGTCTGCTTAGATACAATTAGACCCCTTGAAGAGCCACTACCCATTTATAAGATTTCTAAGGGGGTTTGTGCAACAAAAAGTTAACTCCCATATGGAAGCAGCAGCAGATGGAAGAGGAAAGGGAGTTACATGGTTTAACTGAGACTACATAAATTTCAGCACAAGAAAGCTTGTGCTGCTTTATTTAAATTTTGTAATGAGTATGTTCTTCTGCCTCAAAGTTATTCACCGATACATGCCTCATACAAGCAGACTGTATCTCTCCTGGATTGCTATATGGAGCTGATATAACGATTTAGGCAGCACCAAAATTCTTTCGTGAGGAAGAGCGTTACCTTTCTTACTCAAACTGAAAGGTTAACCTCAGTGATCACAAAATTGAGCTCAATGTGGACAAAACTGATTTTCCACAAACACTGCCTACACTGAGGGATTAAGTCTTACTTGATCTTCTGGACAGGATTCTGAAGTTTGATGTATAAACTTGAAGCATTACAGAAGCTCAGAAAATCTTCACGTAAGTAAATGCATAAAGGTAATAATGCTGACTCTTTAGATCCATGTCTGGAAGATGAAAGACCTAACCCTTATTAGGGCAAGGGCTATAGAGCCCTTTTTTACATTGTTCACATTTTTTACATTGTAAAAATATGAATGTAAAATAAAGGGGTAAGATCCCTCAACTGACTTTAGCAAATAATCTAAGGATAAAAGCTAAAAGGACTGCACTAAGAGCCAAGCTAAGTTCCGGATGTCTTGAATATTATTACTATGGATGCCAATCATAGAATTCCTCATCCTGCAAGGAAAATACTGTCTAGAGACGCTTCATGGAGAAAAGGAAGCCTACAAGAATACTGGAGAGGGACTTGTCATCCGGGACTGTAGCGACAGGACAAGGAGTAATGGGTTTAAACTTAAACAGGGGTATTTCAGGTACAGGTTCAGGTACCTGCCAGATACCGCTTTCTCCTACTGGGAAGTTTCCACTTTAAAACATACTCTTTAAGCCAGTTTCAACTTCCTGATTAAGAACTTGGCACCTGGAAGGCAGATTTCTACTATTTATAGCCTTGATTACCAGAGTCAAGTCTTTAATTTACCTTAGTATTAGAAAGAAGACAAATTATAGAAGACACCTAGAAACTCAAATGTTACTGATGAACTCTCATTTAATTGCAAATTTTGCTTGAGAAATGCAATTCTCTAGCCTCCTATCTAGACAGAAAGAGTGAAATACTGCTGTCATATGAAAGATGAAGAGCTGAAGCAATCTCACAATCCGAACTTCTCTTCCTGACGTCGGAAGAGAATTAAAAAAAAAAAAGATCCTTCACTGTTCTGCAAAATACATCTCCCATTATAAAAAGTCTCAGAACCTCATCAGCAAGAGAATACTCACCAGGAGCTCCTTATTAATTAGGTCTGGCTATAACATCTTATTTCAACTCCGTTAATAACTCCAGGCTTCAGATACAAGACAAACTACTGGTACATTAATTCCTCAAGACAATAGCCCAGTTTCTGTAAGTTTCACGTGCACACAGTTATAAGCTTTCTTTCAGTGATTCTATATGCATGAAAATGTGGTGCCTTCTGCTTTGTCTCATGATGTAGTGAGCTGAGAAGTTTCAATTGAGTAACAATAGCTGCCATTTTGAGCTTTCTATTTCCAAGACAATTTCTTTTTAAAAGCTGGAGATTAACTCATGGTCCCAGTCTGCCAACTTTTGTCCCAGTGGTATGAGTCTAACTATCCTATGAGTCAGTATTCAGAAATCAAAACTTACACAACAGAATGCACTCTTCCTCCTAATGTGACAGATTCAAGTTTTACAACCCACTCCCCACTCCCCCAAGAATGAAGTACAGGGGGTTTGGCAAACAGGTTCTTAATGTTCCCATTCTCCAAACTTCTCCTACTAATTAAACATTTTTTCCCCTTTCCCACAACATTCAAGAGCTGGAAGCTGTGAGAGAACAATGACCATTTCAGTAAAAACTGCTCCATCTTTGAAAGAAAAGAACTGAAAGCAGTGAGATAATTGGTGCTTACTGTTAACACTTTACACTATATAAATTTTTTTATGTGTTCCTCTCCTTTCTCACAATTAAAGTGACTTAACAGGTAGCTGCTGCCAGTCTTAGTCCTTTTGCCTCTTTTCCTATTCTGGTCTTCTCCTTTATACCTGAACTAGCATTTGACATATGTATAAGTCAACTCATAGAGGTGAACCACAGAAACAGTAATCACATTGTTACCAGCTTCACCTTCAGAACCAGTTTGCGACAGGATTAGGTGAACACCAGTGCAGAAAAGCAGGAGCAGCCAGTGAACAGAAACATTCCTAGCAAAAGCAAACTACTGGATTGGCTTAGAAAAAGTGTAAAACCACACTCCCTGGAACACAGAGCGACACTAGAAAACTTCAGGCATTTTGTAGTTTAGGGCCACATACAGGAAGAGAACTTCAACGCATGCTCTTACTTGAATGGTTTTAGCCCCAGCATACTTAACTCTACTTCCAAGGTGATTTCATGGACTATACACACCCTCCATCTCATTTCTTCCACATCAGCTTGTGCCATTTCCCCTTTTAGTGGGTGGAGCCATAACTTTAACTACACTGTAAATAAAGCTGAACTAAGATGAACAAAATTTCTTTTTTGCATAGGCAGTCATGGGATAGAGAATTTGCATCAATTCTTACATCAATCAGTTGCACTATTTCCATTTACTGGCCTATAAACAATGCAAAACAGTCTCAAGTAAAAAACGAAACAAAGAAAAAGAGCAATTGGCTGAATTTTCTGGCTTTAAGTCAACTTCATTACGAAAAGAAAACATTGTGGTCACTGTGCTTACAGGAGAGGAAAAGCGAAAGAAGAGATATAGTAAACGCAAGCAAACTGAAAAATATGCAGCCTTCAAAAGCAGTAGTGTTTGTTTTAACAAAAAGACAACCAAAGTGTAATCTAATTAGTATCTACCAAAATTAAATATAAGCACAGCATGCCTTTAACATCACCACATTATATCCTGCCAGGTCTGTGGGCTTATTCCATGTTTTATCAGTATTCATTGCATTTCAGACAAGTCATCTTAAATAAAGGTCCCAGAAATAGGTAATTTCAAACTTCTTTTGTTACCACTAATACTTAAATTTCACAGGCTTTCAACTGGTCTGTATTGTTAACAACACAGTAATAATTTAAATAAGTGTTTTTCAAGTTAAGCAATTATAGGACTCATAATACAAGCTGAACATATACCACACTAGAACAGAAATACTGAATTTAGGTTTTATTTCCATCCTAAAATGGCTTAAGTACCCGTTTGGCTTTGGGGGGGTTTATTTGGTTTTTCTTTCAGGGTAGGGAATGTTTATGTACAGCAGAATATGACTAGCCTTTGGCATGAGAAAGTAGTGTGGGCTTGACTTATAAAACTGTGTGCTTCTCTCTAGCACCATAGCAGTAAAACCCAATTTTATTTGCCGATTTACACATTTGATCTTTACTCTTTGCTGCTTAGAATAACTTGATTACTTTATAATTTTCTGTTCAAAACTGTTCCTCCTGCAGCTCTGCATATATTTACTTCCAGTGGGTTCAGATAAATGACTGCTCTAGCAATTGAGACAGAAGAAATAAAAGAGCAAGAGACAGTATAAACCAACACATGGTCAGAGACACAGGTTAAAAACATAAATATAAGACTATATGGTGAAAGAGAAAAACAGGCAAAAGCAGCACTGGAAAGATTTGCTCTCTTCTGGTCTACAGAAACTTAGTAATCTAATAGGAAAAGGTTTTAAATGATTTGGGGTTTAAACTCTTAAAATTCCTTAAATCAAATGTCAACCAAATGCTTTTCCCTGGTATCATCAGGTTGTCTGTGTTTGCATGCTCAGGGGTTGCCCACTGCTTTATCTGGAGATAAGCTGGCTGCAAGTCAGCACTTCTATCTTTTTCTAAAGACTAAACATTATGAGGCCTACTTTTTAGAGTATTTACCTCTATTTGTTCAAGATGAAAAAAAAAAAAAAGAAAAAAACAAAAGAGTAAAATCTGGATTCTTGCCCAAAAAGATCATCATCTATACATATATCTGAATTGTTACTTTGGTTAGGACATATGAATATTCAGGCATGTAGAAAGAAGAAAAATCTTTGTAGCTCTTCTTCTTGGACAACTCCAGGCGCCCCTTTCTCCCTCTCGCTACACACACAATTCCAACTGGAATCACACATATTAATCAGTCATCAAGACAGATATAACAAGGCTACAAGAAGAGCTGTTACAGTAACTATTCTGAAGTGTCTGTCCCTCTACTGCAGATAAGCACACGCCTTACCCCTGCAAATTTAATCATTTTAAAAAGCCCAACATTTATTAGGACAAGATATGTTACATACTCTCATCTCTAATGGTGAATAGGGAAGTACAACAGTTCCTGCTAATAAGCTGAAATTCACAGTCGTTGACTATTAGGAAGGAAGGGGAGATTGTGATAACTTCATTAAGCATTTTGAGTTCAAGTACTAAGCCACAACTACTTCAGAGCAAGTAACAGTTTTAAAGTCAGTGCGGATCTTGTATGCATTCAGCAGAATGATAGGAATAATAAGTACTAATCAGTCATATTTATATACTACTCTCACATGTAAGCACCTGATCGAAGTACTGAGTATGTAATATACTTGAAGACAGTGCAAAGACAAATTCCACAAAACACTTAAGGTACTGCTCGGCCTATCCCCTAGCTGATGGGGGCAGAACAGTGGGCAGATGAAGCACTGACATTCGATGGCAGGTTTTTATAAAGCCTAAACAGCAATGGCTACAGCTAAGATATCAGGAACAGTTGGAAGGAACATACTGTAAATGTTAAGAAAAATAGAGGCAAGGAATGTATTCTCCACCAAACTAGGCTACATCGGTACTTTGTTAACTGAAACATCAACTACCTTGACATGACTGCATGGTCTTGAGAAGTCAGAATTCTTCACAAACTAATCTTGTCTTAGAAGCCCAAAGAACATTATCACCTGAAAACACTGAGATAAGCTGTATGAAACTTTGAACAGAAAACTTTAAGATTCTGTGCTGGACTGGATATGAGATTATATTATCTGTTAGGTAGCAGAAAAGAGCTTTAAAACTTTCCTATAAGCCATTACACCTGTTACTGATATGCAGATACCACCATCACATAAAATGCTATGCATTATTTGGCATAACATCATCAAAACTGCAGAGCATACTTAGCACCAGGAACTACACAAGACAAAAAAGAGACTGCAAAACATACCTAGGATTATTTTTACTTGGCAGAGAGTGTTTATCAGGCAGCAGACATTCTCCAGCACTATTCCAGCACATCCTGAGCTAATAAAAAACAGCTTTTCACAATGCTTAAGCAAGAAGAAATCTAGGTCATTCATTACAGAACGCAAGTCCAGAACAAAAAAAGCACTTGGGAAATAAAAAAAGGCATCTTCAATAGGAATTTGGTCACTGCTTAGGTTCTCAGACTGACATCTGCAACTAGTCAGAACAAGCAGAGAGCTGGGGGTAAACACAGTTTATTTATTCTGGTTTCAGATTAAATAATAACCATTTAGTTTGATGAAGGTTAAAGTGAGATTTCCTAATGCCAGAGGCTTATTTTCTATTTGGGAACAGTTTGCAACAGTTTGTAGTATTTTGCAACTTACCTGTTTGCATAAGTAAATGAAGAACACATACTACGCCTTTTTGTCAGGCAGCATATGGTATCTTAAATACCAGCACAGCAGAATATTTCACTCAGAAAAGACTTACTATGTAGATCACTTTGATAATTAACAGAATCAAGAGAAACGTACACACAGTTGAATACATCCTGATAATTGGATTCCTTGTATCCATAGGCTTATTTCCATGTGTTCCTCAGTTTGCTCCTGATCATTAATACTCACATTCTTCACAGAGCTGAATTAACAAGGTGGAAAATTTAGCACTCAGTATTTTGCAAGGAACTGCATTAGAAGTGCCAGTGAGAGTGTCAGACCTCTGTATTATGTACAGTAAGACAAACCCATAAACTGAACAGCTATTTCACTAATAGTAATAGTGATACCCGGAGACAGATTTCTCTCCTACACATTGTTTGATCCAAAATTTACTAGCTCTCATGAAAACCTTCTTTTGTGGCTAATTTCACAGTTTGCTAGGACACTTATGAAAGACAACACAAGTAGAATTTCATCAGCCAGAGAGTACTAACAAAAGCCATTCTGTAAATAGTTTTGCAGCCCTGAAAAATCCATGAAAGGATATGGATTATAGGAATTATGATTTAGTCTCAGATCAAGTTCTTCATTTTGGGCTGTGCCAATAGTGGCCCAGAAGTGTGCTCCCCTGCAAGCTAGTCCTGGATAGACAGAGATGAAAGCAATCATCTTCTTGAACTTGAGGCAGTGTACTGAGGAAAAGTGTATACATATAAAATAGACAGGGAAAGAGAAGGCTCTCCTCGAAGGAGGCAGCTCTCTTGTTCCCCAGTGGTACGCAAGTTCTCATCTTCAAAAGCATGGTCTTCATCAGTATGGTCTCCAAAGGAAGGAAAGCAGTAGCAGGAATGCAAAGAACTCAAGGTAGCAACTTCAATCTCTTATGTTCTGAGTAAGTAAAAGTCAACAGGGTAACTTTTAAATATTAGATCTGGTTTATGACAATCCAGTCTCCAGAAAAACCTGCTCCTTTTCATTGCTCTATTCTGACACCTGCTCCTCAAGTAAATGTATAACCATTGCTATCACTGAAATATCCGTAAGTCCAAGACACCAGGAGCCTTGCCTATTCAGCTGCTGAGCCATATTTACAGAACAAAGCAAAGTCTGTAATCCTGCCAGACCTTCAAGGAAGCAAATCTTTAAAAACCATATAGAATGCTGTATTATACCCAACTAAACTGACTGCTATTATGACCAACTATTAGAATTTAATAAGAATTCTAGGATCTCTATGAGCTTTGATAAACTTAACATATACTGTTAATACTGCTTCCAGGATATTATGACAAGCATATGCAAGGCCTCCAAATTTACAGCCAGTGTCCACTGATGCAATGATTTGAGAATAGTTACCTCTGCTAGAGTAGACAGCTGGAATACCTGAACTTCAGTAGAAGCTGAAGTTCAGGGATGGACAACAGGACCAAATAAAGTCACAAGTTGCCAAGCCTATTTCCTCTTCCTCAGCATACCTGAGTTACCTTCAGTTATATCGGCAGGCAGATCTCAAAGGTCAAGACGTAGCTGATCACTATTACCCGTGAAACTTTAGCAGTAAATTGAAAAGCAAATACACTATCAAGTCTCTAATATGACAGCTAGAATTTTGTAGCTGATACATAGCAAAAGATACTCTGCAGTCACACAAAACTCATCTCCAGAAACAGTGCCCAGATGCAGACCTTGTGCTTAAGGTAAACAGTGACATCATAGGGATGAATACTTTGCCATTAAAATAAAACTTTAATTAATGGGAAAAGATCAAACTGTACATCTAGGATCTCCCTGCCTACTGCATTTTCTCTATAATCAGTACCTTGCTTTCAGACTCTGGTATCAGAGAAGTGCAGAATATTAAATGAATACAGAATCATTCCTGAAGAACAATCCTTCTACAAGATCAGAGCTAACACTACCCATAGCCCTACAGTGATGAGAAGCACTATATTCATACTCCCTTGTTCTGAAGCTGGTACCAAAGTTCACCGATTCATACCTATTTGGAGTGCACCAGAAGTTTTGGCATAAATCTCAGCTGTCACACATGCTAGATATTCCTTTGCTGTAACCTGGGCACAGTATTATGCTAGATCATGCCAGACAGGCTCTTTGATTCTGGCAGAATAGGCCTCCCTCCTGAATTACTTGCAGCTTGAGACTGTTCAACCAGAACTTGCTTACCTTCACATACCCAAGTCCGACTTACCAGTTGTTTGTCAGAAACCTGCTATTCCATTCCAAATTAAGATAACATGCTGGCAGTCTAGTAAGGACATAATAAAAGACCAGGGCTTAAACTATGGCCTGTCACAAGCACGTAGGCATAAGGCTTTTTATTTAGTTAGAAAGGGTAGCATTTCTATTTACATTGTGGATGCCCAAACTGACTGCAGGCGTTTCTTGTTGAGAGCTTCTTTTTCACCTTTTGCTAATTTCTCTGTCATCAGGTAATAAAGTTTCATCTTCAACATCAGGCAAAAAACGACTAACAGGAGGTTACAACCACTCACTACCTATTACACTGGGAGTGCAAAATACTAGAGAAATATTTTCATTTTCCCCTAAAATTTGTTACAACAAAATCTTTCGCACTGACATACACAAACCAGAAGCATGGCTAGAAGTATCACTGGCAAGCATCATGCTGTTCTTTTTCCATCAGCCAGACTGTGCAATTAAAACATTTACCATATTCACTAGACAAGCGAAGACAATTCAACACAGAAAATTCAGTAGTCTAAATGCACCGCAGAAAGTAACCAGAACATATAAAGAAGGCACTTGTCCCTCAAAAGTTGTTAAGTTTTTACTGAATACAATTCCCAACCTTTAATTCCATATTAGACTAGTTTTTGAAATCAGTCAAGAAACAGGTACTTGGACCTCTCTTGGCATTACCTAGTTATTCACTATTGTAATTAACTGAACATTACATCTTGTTCCAGTTAATACCTCTTCAGTTTATTTATAATGAGCACCTCATGCTATGCAATGCAATTTTGTGCTTTATAATCTGCACTGCCCAATTCTGTGTTGATTTTCATCATACTGAAAAAAAAAAAAAGACACCTTGCAGAATCTTAAGATTCTGGGAACATACTGAAGAGACTACAGCCTATTCTTACAGTAAGTTACAATAAAGCCCAGAAATTATTTTCAAACAAGAAAGCTGATAGCAATACTTCACGTATGAGGACCCCATTACTATTAAAACATGAACTGACTGCTTGCCTGAATATAGTAAGGAATATTATTCAGGCATGATGTTCATGTTCCATTTGGGGTGTGGGGAAAAAGGACCAGAATCTGACAATTGGAGATTTTGCCCGATAGGAAGATTTATGAAGATGTATTCTTTACTCTTCTGCTTAATAAGCTAGTGTTAAGTTAGGGTTTTATATTTTTATTACATCTAACTACTACCACAAAGAGCACCAAAGATTTAGGATGGAATTAAGACCTGCTTAATTAACTGAAAAAAATATTTTATTTCAGTAATTGCCCTGAGCAGGGGAAGGTATTAATTTGCTGTAGCAGCTTAGGGATAGTATCACATTAACTGCTGTTGTTATCAGTAAAGGCTTTGAAGAGAATGATAATCTCTGCTTCTTGTAAGTTTAACCCATTAAAAGGAAAAGCTTACAATGTCACTGCCGGAGAGTGATGATACAGAAGAGGCAGATGAGCCGGAAGATAACTGTTGTGTACTAGCCAATGACAAAGCCAAGCGCTGGTTGTAGGATGGTTCTGAGTCTCTGTTTTGTTGCTGTTCTCCATTGCACGGAGCTATCTGGTCTCTTATTTTCAACCTATTATCTGTTAACAGAAAACATAAGTATCATTTCAGAGCACAGAATACAAACACATGGGCCTCAAAGTCTAAGAGTTGCGATTTAACAAGCTAACTGAAAACAGGCTCAGAGAAAACTGTTCTTGGGTTAGAAAGTTACAAATTCCTTTTATTTTTTCCTGCATTTCTGAAAGTGATTAATTTCAAGGCACGAGTACTTTGAATTACATCAAATTCAAGAAAAAAATTTTATGTTGGTTTCAAAGACTCCTGCTATACCTACCAAGTTCAGGTGATAAATTAATTTTGCTCCCCCACTTCTTTTTAATCCAGGCCCTGTAGTCAATCACTTCTTGGGTCACTTTGATGATTCTACCTAATGTGCTAAAAAAATTTTTCAATTAAGTATTAAACAAAGACTCTTGGTTACATATTTGCACGCATTTCAACAAGTAATCAAATTATGCTAAAAGTCAGTTTAACATATCCCTAACCAAAGAATCCTTCTGAAATTTCATTTCCTTAGCACACCATTTAACCCACCAATGTGTCACAATGCTTACATTAGTATGTTACTTATCTTCTACCATACTAACATGCAACCCCTGACACATAGGTAAGATTTTTACTTTGTATTTCTAAATGGAGTGCATCTTAATTATCACGATCATACATGCAGATAGCAGCATAATTGATAAATGGTATTTACAGGTTCTTGCATCTCTCAATGCAAAAAACATTTTTTGCACAGAATCTGGATTACAACAGTTATGAGACACACTGAAGACATTAACCTCCCAGCTTCTCAAGCTACAGACAGCTTCATTAGTCTTTGCTTAGAGATTTGCAAAACAGCTTAAAAGGTGTAAGATCCCCACAATTATAAAGGAAGTACCATGGATCGTGAGGTAGTGGAAGCAAGAAACAGACTGGCTCCAAAACCGAAGTTAGAATTTAAGAAAATTCTTAACAGCAAATGGTACAGAGAAAAAGCCCATGTGGTCCTGCTGAACCAGTTATGAACAAGTACAAAGCAATGTTTTTCCAACACGCCTTCCCAATATTCAGCTATTTGAATTATACTTCTACTTGAGCAGGAGTTGTATCCGTGTTTGAGCGCTAAACTGTCAAGCTTTCCTTTCATCACGGACTAGTGGCTGAAAGGTTAAACTCCATACTCAAGATACTTGAAGGACATACTACTGCACAAAACCGGGCTGTGACAAATTGCCATCTTGGAGAATTTGATGTTATTTTAGTTTCAAAAATCTTCAATGGTTACAGTTAAGCTTATATTGTATTCCATATCATAAAGTTACACTGTACCTGCACTGGAATTTTCATTTGGTGTAGGTATAATGGAAAAGTAGGACATACATCACCTAAATGTATCTGGACTACCTTTATTAGGTCATTTTATAGTAACACTTTAAAAAGGAGCATTAATTCACCTACTGATTTAGAGATTACTATTTCATGCAACACCAGATAACACATATTCCATGTTTAGTCTTCTACCTTTAGAAACATGTCAGGATATTATTACTGAAAAGAAAACAATCCAGCACTGTAATATTATTCGGTTCAATATTTGCATAACTAAGTTGCTAGTCCAACAGCTGCAGAAGGGCCTCTCTCATGGACAGAATTAATGTCATCCACCATTCTATTTAAGTAAAATAGATAAAATGATGCATGTTGGAAAATAAAATCTTGAATTTTACATGCAGATAGTCACCACTCAGCAGCTAAAGATCAGGGTTGTAATAGATAACTCTTTGGAAACTACAGTTCAATAGCTAAGTAGAGCACACTAAAAAAGGAACAAATAGAGAGGACAGTATTTTGTTAATGTATAGTCCATGATATAACAGCATTTTAAATACTCAATGCAATTCTGGTTTCTCAATCTCAAAAATGGAAGTTAAACCGGAGGAGACAGAATGAAGACAGGGATGACAAATACTGCAGAGATCAGTTGTGGC
>JAOEHX010047384.1:0-11811 GCA_025448015.1 Bolborhynchus lineola | reverse complement strand
GTGGTGAGGCACTGGAATGGGTTGCCCAGGGAAGTTGTGAATGCTCCATACCTGGCAGTGTTCAAGGCCAGGTTGGAGAGAGCTTTGGATGACGTGGTTTAGTGTGAGGTGTCCCTGCCTATGGCAGGGGTGTTGGAACTGGATAATCTTAAGGTCCTTTCCAACCCAAATCATTCTGTGATTCTATGATCTCAGGGCATTGATTTGGTGGTTATTTTCCACTCTCACTGCACATCCTGGACACCCTGCGGGCAGACACAATGCAGTGTATCCTGTGTCCCACAGGCACAGGCAGCCTTCTGGCCTGTGCAGTTCCCACTTAGAAACCTGTGAAAGCATGGAGTAACCTGATTCAAACCGTTGATGGATCAATCAGCTGTTAGGAATCAAGCTTTTGAAAAACTTCAACATTTTAAACAACCTGTATCTATCCAGTGTCTCAGTGTATCCTACAGTTCAGCACAAACATCTCTGCTTTCTCAAGTGAGCTCAGGTGTCCTGCCCAGCAGGCACGTCCATGAGACACTGACTTCAGCTCCTCAGACACTGGGCTCACAACCAGATAGCTTAAGGAAGGAGCCTTAACCTCAGACTGAGTCTCTTGTTCATTGCCATGCAGTAAACAGTTAAACGAGTCTGGACATGTCCCTGCTGTAACCCAGCTGAGTTACTGCAAAGTCTGAGGTGATCCTAGGGCTCGAGTGCCCAGAGAATGGGGATCCCTGTGTGCAAGGGGGCCATGTTTTAAGCACAACAGACACCCCCATCAGCCACACTGGCTTTCTTGAACTGCAAGCCCCAGGAAACGGCTTCCTTGAGAGAGAGATGAGTTCTGCTCAGTGATTAGTTCAGTTTTTGGTTTAGTTGCAGAATTAGAATATGGCTTATGCTGAACAGCTTTCCAGTCAAGGAAAGGCCTGTCCTCCTTCCACCACTCCCCAAAAGCCAGTACGGAGATTCATATTAGATATAAAGGGGTTGTTCCCTGTGATGGGGGTGAGGCACTGGACCATTCCATGATCCCCTGCAGCTCCTACCTGCATGACAAGACCATAAGGTGGTGTGAGATAACTGCTTGACCCTACAGGGAAGTTGCTCAAAGGGTTCAAACCAGTGCTGTGCTGGGGTAAGCAGGAACCTGACTCAGTTGAGGGGGTGCAGCCCCGTAGGACACACCACCTCACTGTGCTTTGTAGGCATCTGATGGGTCGATGTTTCTCAGTTCCAGCACCGGGACTTCAGTTCTGTTACAATGGCTTTTACTACCACACATACACAACTTGGGTGATGCTCATATTTCCTTAACTTTAAATTAAAGGTATTTCACAACACGGGATTTAAGGGTGACTCCTGTAGGTTTTGTTCTAACTGCAGTAGTGAGCCCTGACTCCCATTGTTTGAACAGGAGGTGGAAGCATGGGCTGTACTGCCACAAAGTGTACTGCCATCAGCCTCTGCTTTACATGTTGCTCATTTCTGAGAGCTTTTGCCAGTAACAAATTCATCAAATCCAGATGTCTCGATGGCTGAAGACCCAGCTTTCCCCATATGAAAGATTTACACTGGCCTTCATGCTGATTCTGTAGGGATCAAGGGCATTTGGGACACTTCACTAAGTATGTTTTGCTACAGGCTCTTCCCTCTGGCTCATGCACTGACTGTGGCTTATACCCAAATTAGTGTGTCTCACACTTCCTTTTAACTCCCTCTCACCCACAGGCCTTTATGGGAAAAGGCTGAACAGTGACTGGAAGAGGTGAAGGTACAAGTTTATGTTGTCCTGCCCGTAGGCATTACAGGCATAAGCAAAGAGGTGGGCCCTACAAACACTAGAAAATGTAAATCACAGATCAGTCTGATTTGGGTTGGAAGGGGCCTTAAATCTCATCCAGTTCCAATCCCCTGCCACAGGCTGGGACACCTTCCACTAGTGCAGGTTGCTCCAAGCCCCTGTGTCCAACCTGGCCTTGAACACTGCCAGGGATGGGGCAGCCACAGCTTCTCTGTGCCCCCTGTTCCAGCACCTCAGCACCCTCACAGGGAAGAACTTCTGCCTAAGATCTAATTTAAATCTCCCCTCTGTCAGGTTAAAACCATTCCCCCTTGTCCTGTCCCTACAGGCCAGAAGGTTTCTTGTAGCCCAGGTTTCTTGTAGCCCCTTTAGGCACTGAGAGCTGCTCTAAGGTCTCCCCAGAGCCTTTTCTTCTCCTGGCTGAACAACATTGGTTACTTAACTTTTGGTCTGGTTGTTGAGAGGCATGCAGCCTCCACCACAGCCAGGTTATACAACAAGGCAAATGTTCCACAGGTTCAGACGTGCATGTTTTGGGAAATGAGGGTAGGAGACTTGTTCTGCAGTGTTTGTTCTTGTTTGGCTGCTTTCTGAGAGAGAAGTTACTAACCACTCTGCTCCTGTGGGCTGAAAGGAGTTTGCCAGAATAAGGTCAAGGCAGAAGGTAATGGACTGTAAAGTTACACTGCAGTGACAAGCAAGGAACAGGCAATGTGATGGTGTTAGTGCCTCAAACCACTGATGTTGTGTAACTGGATGTTCCTGTGAAAAAAACTGCCCTTGGATTTTAAGTGGACTGTAAAAGTACGGAAGCTTCTCTGTAATACCGCACTTCAGAGCTCGTGTTTAGTAGACACCCCCAAACATGGTGTTGGTTTAGGAAGTGACATGGTAACAAGATGCCAACAACCATTCCCACATGATCCATTTCAGGGCCAGGCTGGACGGGGCTTGGAGCAATCTGCTCTAGTGGAAGGTGTCCCTGCCCGTAGCATGGGGTTGGAACTGGATGAGCTTTAAGTACCTTCCAACCCAAACCATTCTATGATTCTCTATGGTCAACCACCCATCTCCAATGAGCCGCGGAAAATTGAGGCTTGACATGGTGCTGGATCTTTTCCTCACTTTTAGTGATTAAAGTGCAGCAGGAGGCTATAAAAGCCAATAAACAAATATAGAGCAATATCAAATAATGCTATTCTAGAAAAACAGGACTTGAGCACTTGCTGTAGCTGGTAGGAGAAGGTTGAACACTTACCACCAAGATCCACACTGTGAAAACAAGCCCAAGACCCAGCTCTCCTCCCACACTGCAGCTGCCGGATACCCAGAGCCACGTGGCTGCATCCAACAGCTTTTCAGCACCGTTATCAGCTCTCACACAGGACTTGTAAGGGAGCCAGCTGGTTGTTCCAAGGCTTTTGATCTTTGTCTCAGGAAGCGTCCTCAAGACAAGCGAGAATAGAAACATGTTTTACTCAACTCATCGACTGATTTGGACTCAATGATCTTAAAGGTCTTTTCCGACCTAGTTAATTCTATGATTTGCTATCTTGAGCAAGATATCTCCCAAGACAGCCCAACAGGTGAGATAGATGTGATGTTAACTCAGCCTTTAGATACAACAGGGTGCCAAGCGGGTGTTGTTAATGTTGCACCTCCAGGGAAACCTGCTCTAGGTTCTCTCCTCCCTCATTCTGATCTGGCCAGGTCAGAGCCTGTTCCTGTTTGAACATGGAAACTCACAGGTATTTCTTGGTTGGCAAATTCAGCAGGAGATACCGAGACTTTCTGCTCTCTCTGCCTCAGCACAAGTGAGCTGAGATCAAGACAAAAGGTTGCCAACAGGCCGAGAAAGAAGCTCTTGTGCAGCTTACACACTCCCACTGCTGCTTTGCCTTTGTCTTCTGCATTTGGCACATTACTTCACTACCCCTCACATTATGTTGTTAATCTTCCACCTCCATCAGCATTTACTCTTGCTGAAGGGCTCTTCAGCAGTCACGAGAGGCTGAACCTACAAGCTGACAGCACATAAAGTGAAGTAAAGACACCTTTTAATGTTTCCTGAGGCACAGTTCTGTTTGTGACTTTGGAACAAAGACCAAAAGCAGCAAACGAATTGAGATTTGCCTTTAGATAAAGATTCTACACTTGGGGCTTTAGCAAACCCATGAAGTTACCTGGCTGCTCAGGTTCTTCTGGCAAGAATAATACTCTCAGGAGATAAATCCAGTTGTTTTATTTATACAATTCTCTGATTAGCTATTGTGACATGCTAGTTCCCATCACAAAGCTCTACAGGGAACCATGTTCCTCTAACAAAGCACTCCAACCTCCACTGCATGCAAAAAGCAGGCAGCTTTCCCAGCCAGTTTGCTTTTCTATACTAAGTAGTGCTCAAACTCAGTTTTGAGGAGAACCAGGTTTCTATAACCCCCCCTGATTCAAGGTGGCCACTAACCCAAAAGAAACCAGCCTAGGAGCTATGCTTTTTAAACTGAGCTACGGCTGAGTGTTGATCCACCACTACTGAAAGCAAACATGCTTTCTAGAGGAACAAAGTAAATGGGATTGGGAGTTTTCCTCAGGAAAATTCTAAAGCAGTTCGTCTCTGAAGAGTAAACCAAGAGTAAGGTTTATCAGCAAAGCTTCATCCACACAGCAACTGTGTACAGAACACAGAGCAACTGTGTGCAAGCAGTGATGGGCAATGCATGGAGATCCATCATCCCTGCGGGAGCGGTTTGGGCTGTTGGGGCTTTTGGCACCCGCATGATTTGTGACCTGGGGCCACAGCCCCACAAAAGCAGGGCCGAGGGCTCAAAACCATGCAAGAGCTAACCAAGCAGGTCCATCCTCAGCCAGTCACTTCAAGGCAGAGGTTGAAACCGCTGCATGGGGAACACCACAGAACAAAAGGTGACAAAGTTGGCATCTGTTTTTATCATAACCTGTCACACCAGGCTGTGGAGGAGCAGGAAGAAGGTTTAACCTTCCTCTTCCACGCAAGCTCTGGACTGGGTACCCTAAAACAGGACACAGAGACACACCTTTTCTCCATCTGACTCCAAAATCAGACAATTCCCATTTTTGACATTCTGAGTGGAAGCCAAAACTGAAAGGACTCTGTGCTCTGGTGGGACAGTCCCACAGCAAGAGCCTCAGCTGCAGGAAGGGAAAGAGTCCAGTGACCTGTGTATGAAACCCCCCAGTTTGGGTACGTGCATCATGGGATGTTCAAAGAATTCAACCCCACTGACATGGTCTGGGGTGAGGAGTCCCTGCCAATGGCAGGTGGTTGGAACCAGATGACCTTAAGGTCCTTTTCCAATCCTTTCCAACCATTCTATGATTCTATGTCCTTACATACATCCTTCAGGACAAGCCTCAAGCAGCCAAGAAGAGGGAAGTCCCAATTCTGTCACATATCCCTGTGACAATAACTGGTGTCTCATTGCCAGTGACGGCCCTGCCAAACCATCTGAAGCTTCTCCAGGATCCTCACCTTCTGCTGGAAGATATGGGAAGATACCTACATAATTATTTAGGGCATATTTATGCTTCTTGCTCAGTTATAAACAGCACAAGTTTATTGCCATGAATATTCTGGAGAAACTAGGTGGTGGTGATACAGCAGATGTAGTAAGGAACCAGGCTCTTAAGGAGACCACTCGTTACAGTGGAGCTAAGGCCGCCTGCTACCGCAGTGCCGAGAAGGCGGTGTATGGACCAGGTCATCCGCAGCCTCGCAGCGCTGCCCTTCCTGTAACACAATATGCACGTGTCAAATACATTTGGTATTTTATTAAGTAAACAAAGCAGTTATCAGTGCACATTTTTAAGCAGCAAATAAAGAAAAGAAGCACCTCAGACGTTCATAACGTAACAAAAGGTGTGTGGAAGCTGCATTTTATTGGAAAATCCACCCAGTTTTGCTAACATACAGTTTTAATATCTTAAACAAAAATAGAATCTGCAGAGACAATGCAGCAAGTATGCTCGACTCATGTACAGAATTGCTTTCACCTCCTGGACCGTCCTTCTGAAGGCCCCAAACTCCACCCCAAGGTTCTGGTGTATTTACAGAGAGCACCGATCAACAGTGCGGCTTTAAGTCTTCGTTAACTAAACACCCATTAGACACACGTAAGGAAGCTGCTTCCCCCCTTGGTGTTTGTAGCTTCTAAAAGGTACATGATCAGAAACATGGCACTTGCCAAACGAAAAGGCTTCTCCCCCTTCCCAAACACACACCATCTTTTTTATTACAGAAAAGAAGGGAAGTCATAAAGTGAAAGCAATTCCTCACATTCATTTTGGAAAGGCCTTATAATGTCAACTGTAAAAATAATGACATGCCAAGCACAAAGCAATAAAGTTCCTTCCCGATGCACTAATGCTGAATTAAAAATGTAGTGCTTCTCCTAGTCAGGTAACTGTTCCCTTGCAAAGATCCGAGGCACGGAATTGACTATCAGGATTAATGTGGTTTTACAGCTCTTCCCTAATTCCCACTTACACTGAGAATTCATTAGATTCAGACCTTGACAGTATTTAGTGCTCCGTGTGAAAAGCGTTCTGAATCAGATTCATTCTTTGTGGAGATAAATCAGACATACTGTATACATCCATACTCATTTCCAGAAGGAGGTTGGGGGGGAGGTTGATACAATATTAATGTTAAATTGATAATCATAAATAAATACAAACAATAATACATAAGGAGTGTCTACTGCAAACTGAATATAGACTTGTTTAAAAAAGTTAATTTCCATTACTGCTGTGCCTACGCGTGTGAGGACTGAAGAAAACGGAACTGCAGAATTAAGAGTTAGGGTTTGAGCCTCCCCTGCCCCAAGTCTTGTTACAGTAAAGGACACATCCCCATTCCAGGCAGCATTCCCAAACACCAATCCCAGTTTCTCAGAATCGGGGCTTCTCTTTGTGTGTTACCCATTACGGATGCTATTAGAAGTTGGGAGTACTGAGGTGTCAGTCACCAGGACAAAAACCAGCTCTGAAGGCTGAACTGATGGCAATTCCTGGCTCCGTATCATGTAGTGATGTTTTCTTATGGAGTCGTCCCAGGTTCCTTCATTGCTCTTCATCATTTCACTGCACCACGGAATGGAGGAGGAGAGTTGGAGAGACTGAAGTTCACTGTTTTTTCCTGGAAGTGGGGGTTTACTGGTGAGCACATCTGTTTGGAAACGTTCCTTTCTCTTCTGTCTAACACAGTTACATAAACTGGATCTGGAAAGATGAAAAACCCTCCTGTTAACATCCAACAGAAGAAGACTTCACTAGAAACCCGTGTGTTCTTCAAGCATTGACGTTCCTGGCCAAGCAAGAATGCCCAAGCCACCCCAGGAGCTGGAGTTCTGGACAGAAAGAGGCATTTTACAAGATCAGGGCCAGCAGACAACTGAAAGCCATCAGGATGTTTTTCCAGCTACACCACCCTGCAGAAGAACATCCCTTTGTGTTGGGTCCCTTATCCAACAACAGAAGTCCTCCCTGATCCACACAATACTGTCACCAGTGGCAGCATAACAGATCAACATCATGATGAAGAGAACCCAAGGTCATTTCTCATGCTGAACCAGAGCAAGTGCACAAAGAAAGCAGATGCTGCCTGCAGTGAAGCCTACTCTACACTACATAGCCTTGAATCTTTCCATGGTTTCACTCACTTTAGTACTTAATTCCCCCCTACCCCTCAATGATAACAAAGAACAGAAGAACTCCAGTGCACACCTGGACAAAATATAACCCTTGCACACCCAACACGAGCACCTTCTGCATGAAGTCAACTCTGGGTCAAACAGCCTGAGGAAGGGCACAAGTAAATGGTATTTGCTGCTGACCACAAAGCCTAAACATGAGGGTCAATACCAGGGAGTGCCAGTTCCTGCTCGCTAACTGCAGCAAGGACCTTCTGTGAGCTGGCCCACAAGTGAACAATCAAGCTTTATTTCCAATGGACTGAAGCAAAATGACTCGATGGGGCCTTTAAATCACTGCAGGTGAGTGCACTGAGCTTCCAAGTGACTTCCACAGTGCTTCCAACTCATTTTTCTTCACAAACATGGTAACAAAACTGTCAGCTTTGTTTCATATCACAAAAATCAGCATCTCCCCAGAATAACGGACAATACCTAAGTTGTTCTACAAGAAATCCTGGAGAGAGAGCTCTGCAAAGGGATCCTTTCCTGAGGCTCTGTGAGGACTCTGACTGGAAGGGCTGGATGCTGCAGACAGCTAGTAGGAAAGACGACAGAGAAAGGGAAAGAAAAAGAAACAAGGTCTCAGAATGACAGAATATGAAAGCTGAACGTGTAATGAGAGGACAAGGGGAGGTTTAGAGGCAAACTTGGCAGAAATCAACTGTTAGAACAAGGTGTTTGGTCACATGGAAAACACAAAAGGCCTCTTCAGGGGTTGGTGTAATGGTGTAACAAGCTGGATGTGACCCTCTGGAAAGGAAACTTCTACTGGTGTTTGCCAAAGCAGCAGGTAACCTCGTGCTTCCACAGGGGCTTTCTTCACAAGAGGATACGAGACATGAAGCCTGACTCTGGTGACTGGCAAAGGCAGCTCCTGCCAGGGACACAGGAGGCAGCGGGTCCAGCCCTGGCAAGGCTGCTTTCCAGATGCCTTCTCAAAAGGAAACAGCTCTCAGCATCTTGTCCTCTCCAAATGGGATGTCTACAAAAGGAGGCTGGAGAGTACATAATGGATAATTCATAATTTGGGGCCTAGAAGGAGAACACAGGACATGTGCTGGGGGTAGATAGAAAAGGAAGGTAAAAATGTGTCAGTTACTGCTGGTTTAGGTGAGAACTGACACCTGAGACCAACAGTCCATCCGCTGACCCAAATCACATCCTACAGCCCTCTATTTAAAGCACCACACTACAAACATATCAAGCACATAATTTACTAGCAGTTAATACTGGCCTTCCACCTCCAGGGACCAGCAATCTGCAGGCTGTAACTGCAGAGTATCTGCTGTTTGATGATTTATTTAGTGGCTTTCCTTCTTAGTGCTTTTCCTGCTATAAAAGGTGATTTATTAACTCTATTTGCCTTCCCCCTCTCATAGAACTTGCATGGTTTTGTAGTTACAGCTAGAGTCAGCTGTCTCCGTTTCAGGTTCCATCGCTTTGATGGTTTACTCACAGAATGGTTTGGGTTGAAGGGACCTTAAAGCTCATCCAGTTCCACCTCTGCAAACTTACACTAGAGCAGATTGCTCCAAGCCCCGTTCAACCTGGCCTTGAACACTGTGGGGCAATCTGTGCACTTCCCTTTAGGCACTGGAGCTGCTCTGAGGTCTCCCCTTAAGGAGCCTTCTCATCTCCATGCTGCCCCAGCTCAGCTCTCTCAGCCTGGCTCCAGAGCAGAGCTGCTCCAGCCCTGGCAGCAGCTCATAGCCCTCTCAAGTCACTACCACCAGCACTTACTGAAAAAACCATCACATGAAGACGTCCTTTCTTTGGAAGCACAGAACCTCTGCATCTGCCAGCCTGGGCATGACAGGGAACATGCTTATGGGAACTGCTTGCACACGTGCCCAGAGTGTAAATACTGACACTGCCCATTTAAATCTTTCACATTAACATCTATCCCCACCAGGTGAGGATTTGTTCTTTCATGATTAGTACTCCCTCTCAGGGTTGGAATCTTTCTCTCCCTCCCAAAACCCCACTCCCAATGGGCACTCGGATCCAGTCCCCATAAACAGCTTATGGAAGGAGTTATGAGACAGAATGGGAAGTGCTTGAGAAGCAGTTTCTGCATGTCAGAAGCTTCACTTTTAAACTCAGTTCTTCCCTCTGGAAAGCTGTAGCTCACATACCCCACCACTCTCCAGGATTTGACCCGGACAACACAATGAAGCCCTACAGAGTCATGACCTGAGCAGGACACGTCTGCTGCCACTTCATTTCATGACACATTCTTCCTCTTCACAGTCAAGTGGCTTGAAGTCACGCATTAAAAGTCCTGGTATATTGAGCTGCTGAATCCCCAACTGACACCGAGTCCAAAGGGATGCCCCAGTTAGAAAGCAGTGTGGAAGACTGACAGGTTTAGAGCTCTGTCACTGTGCAGCATCAGCATGTAGCCAGAAACAGGGGTGGGAGTTCAGGAAGCCTCTTCAGGTTAAACACTGGGAAACCGACTTGAGAATACTACTTCCTAGGTACCATGGCCAAATTCAGGCAGGACACCATCTTACAGTACATATGTATTTTAACAAGATTCCTCTAATTATTAAAAAGGCCTAAAAATAGTTGTGGAAAGTTTTCCTACACTACATCTATCCAGAATCCACGACAGATCTATCTGAAAACCAGAACCTCCCTTAGCAGTTTCTAAGGAGAAGCATTTAAACCAGCAGCACCAGCCTCAGCCTCTCAAGTGCCAGCACATCCAGAGCTGTGGATTCAGCCTCCTCACACCCCGCACTTGTGTGATCTGAAGTGCCATGTCCTGTACTGGATCAGCCCCAAAGCCTCAAAGCTTGGTCTCCCCTCCAACAGCAGCTGGCACTTCTCAGTGCCTCCAATTGAGTCAAAAGCTCCCGGGAGTCACAGCAGGACAGAACCACCCACCCGTAGGTGCTGGCTGTGCTGGTTCCCATCGGTAGCTGGATCCTGGCTCCTCATTAAACAAGTCTGTCAGGCTGCTGTAGGATTAATGTGCTGAAAGGAGCACCTGGAGAGTCTCTGGCATGAGTCTGTCCTGAATCTCATACCCTGTTCTTCCAGTTTCAAAAACCCAAAACAACCAAACAGCAGCCAAAGAACCCACCAAAACCAAACCCAACTTGCTCATCTGCACATCCACCTCTTCTTCAGCATCACCAGCTGATCCCTCCTACTGCCTTTCCTGTACAACTCAGTGATGGCAGCAGCTGGGGGGTTCCATTCACACAGATGCCAGCAGGAGGCTGAGTAACTTCTTTATTCTGCTGTAAATCTTATACTCTTCTTTACCCAAATGCCTCCCTTCCTGCAGCTGGGTCCTTTTGGGGTGACCAGAGCAGAACATGCAACACTTAAAGCACAACGTGTCAGTATTGTACTGGTTTGCACCAACCAGCATGGTCACGGTTGTGGTGCTGTGAAGACTGAAGCATGTGCATGATGCTCCTCAGGCCCTCCAACAGGTAGTTGCCGTACATCATGAGCTGTATGACAGCATTTGGATCTGGCTTGTCTGAAATACTCTGCACTGGCTGCTGTACCACATCTGCCATCATTCCAGCTGCTCTTTAACCTTGGTTGGACCACTGGCTCAGCCTGTCCCTCACACACAAGAACACCCATCCCCTACCAGCTAAAACCTAATCAAACCACTCTGACCACTCAGTGTTGCAGGCAGCACAATGCCATATATTGCAGAGAGGAATCTGTTGCTATTTTATCATGACAAGAACTCATTTTGTTTTTTAAGTGAGAAATACTGAGCCACATCAAGGGAAGTGGTTTCAAAGAAGAAAGGCACACGTCGGTCTTTAGGGAGTATTTCCTGCACCCGTGTAGCCAAAGCAGTGACTGCTGTAGTCTCATTCTCAATTGTTTCGAAGTATTTTGCCCTTAAAAATGCCAAACTCCCCTCACTTTTGACTGCAACAATTAGAAATGAAGTTACAAGCATGTAAAACAGAACACTGGAAAGAGAAGCAAAATGTCTGCAGGAAGGAAAAGTATACTGAAGACAAATCCCTAAGCGCATCAAGTCAGGAATGTCAGCTTGAGTTAGATAGAACTTATAGAACAGTTTGGGTTGGAAGGGACCTTCAAAGGTCACTCAGTCCATCACGCTGCAAAGAGCAGCAACATCTTCATCTAGATCATAACCACATCCAGCCTGGCCTTGAGTATCTCCAGGGACGGTGCATTTACCACCTCTATGGACAACATGTGCCACTGTTTTACCAACCATACTGTAAAGAGTTTTTTCCTCACACTCAGCCAGAATTTCCCCTATTTTAGTTTAAAACCATC
>JAOEHX010047382.1:20600-38424 GCA_025448015.1 Bolborhynchus lineola | reverse complement strand
TAGTGGGAGGTGTCCCTGCCCATGGCAGGGGGGTTGGAACTGGATGAGCTTAAGGTCCTTTCCAACCCAAACCATTCTATGCAGACACAGCAAGCTTGCAGTGAGCCTGGGCTGGGGCATGCAGCAGGGAGCAGGTCCCAGCAGAGGTGGGGACTGCTGGGCTATTTGCAGCCCAGGTTTCTGTGCGACCAAGCTATGAGGCTGCCTGCAAAGCAACACTGGGATGTGGAGACCTGTAAACACCGCACAAGGTCTCAGACTGGGAAGTACTGTACTGACAGATGCTGCAGGAGTTAGCAGCCTGTCCTATGTGTCTGATGCTGAGAAAAGATGCATTTTCTCTGGTGGCTGAGGATTTGATGGCTGAGGCTTTGCCTGGAAAGAAGTAGAAACCTTGTATAAAGCAGTCATGAGAAGAGAAAAGGGAGCACCCTTCCTTTCTTCACCAGAATTCCCTGTTTCACCCTCAGTGATTGTCTTGGAGGGGCAGAGTATATAAAGGCCTAGAGGTACCCTTTGGGACAAATAGGAAGGGATGGGAAAAATGCTGGGTTTGGCTCTGGTGCTTTTAAGCAAATGTCAGTAGTTAGGAGTGTCATGTACCTTGTGTGGGCTTTCTGGGCCTAACTAGGTAACAGCTACATACACCAAGTAGAACTCCAAGGAAGTGATGTGGCAGCGGCTGTTCTTCAGCCTCAAAGTCTCCCTGACTGGGTTGTTGGAGAGTGCTTCATTGAAAGCTCTGTTTGAGTGTGCTCATACTTCAACTGTGGCAACTTCCATTGCTTTCCCGTTGTGTTTTGTTATCACTTTAGCAGAGGGGGCTGCCTCACATGAGCATGTGGATTATCCTTCACTTGAGCATGGGCTGATCTACTGCTCCAGTTCTTATGCTGCTACAGTAGGATTTTAAACTGCGATCTTCCCTGGCATTGCTGGATATAAATGATGAACTTTCCTTTCCTATCATTAGTGACAGAAATCATGGTATTCAGTTCCTAGCAGTTTTTATTCCTCTTGCTACTGTAGATGAATTCTCTACGTGCACAAGCCTGTGTCAGCAATACTAAATCTACTGAGCTTTTTCTGTGTGCAGGAGTGTCTAAAATGGTGTCGCTTAAAACTTCAGCTTGTACATCAGCATGTAGCTTAAGAAGACTTTTATCCTATCTGTGCTAAAAATCACCTGACTTTAACCACTGACCCCTTTTCCTGCTCCTGTCCTGCATGGAATGAGGTGTGCTCCAGAGCTGGCAGATGGCTGGGGAGCAGACAGGTCCATAGAAGCATGCAAAGAAATCATGTTGCATCATTGCTAACCAGCTTGTGCCAAGACCTTGATTTTCTTCTGCCTGTCACTACCCGGCCCGTGCTGGCTCCTCCACTACCCCTTGGCTTGGCTGTTCGGTGACTTACCTCATGGAACAATCATGGAGACCTTTCCCCCCTCTTCTCTCTGATTAATTAGTCCAATAGATATCAGCCATGGCACATTATTGAATTCATATATAGACACAGTGCTGTGCCAGAGATTTATTTGCTTAATTACAGAAACACTTTCATTTCTGCTGTAGTGTCTGGTTTCAGTTCCGCTGCAAAGGCTGGTGCTGCTTTTAGCCTCTCTTCATTTGCTCAAAGATTATGGGGTGTTTTGCCCTGTTGAATTAGAGCAGATCTCACCAAGCTGCGACATTATAAAGACTTGAATGGACTGAAGAAGGGAACAAGTAGTTTGAGTGTCACTTGTGCACCAGAAGCTGTTTATTATCATTTAGATACTCCAACCATTAGCACTTGTGTAGTACAGTGCTGCTCAGCTCCCTGCACTGGCACACTCTGCATTTCCTATGTGGAGGCAGGTCACATCTGTATGATGCTAGTGCCATGCTTGGCAACTGCCTGCTGTGAGTGCCCAGAGAGCCCAAATGGAGTGCCAAGAGAGAAACAACTTCCTTCTCACCAGGCCCAAACATGGTATGAAGCAAAGGAACACCTCACTTACAGTTTGTGGTGTGGGGCTGTACCTCCTTGAATTGATGCTTTGGTCATGTCTCCTTGAGCAGTGGGGAGGAGTGGGGCATGAATATGCAGCCCATAGCTGCTTGCTCAGAGGCAATAAGTCTCAGTACAACTGGTGTCAGCGTTTGCACGTGGGTTTCAAGTGCTGACCTGAATCCAGGCTGTTTTTCAGAAATTAATAGGTTAAAGTGTAGCACAAGTTTGTTAAGCTCTTGCATGGATTTGGAATTTCCCAGTGTGATCCCCGCTGCCTCCAAGGGACAAAGGAGATAAAGGTATTAAAAGCCCGAGTTTTCAGCACAACCCTTCTCTTAAGTACCAATTCAAAATACAGCTTTACTTGTCAAGCTGTGAAACACCAAGTATATCCACATGTCTCAAACTTACTTGCTTGGAGGACAAGACAAACACTGCCACATAAAAAGCTCCATATTAGTTTCCATCCTCACTCAGGTTTACTGAAAGGTTCTTGGATTTAAGGTGGTTTATGGCATCATTTTAACATCAGCAGGAAAGCATTTGGCCAGGTCTCTTCATAGAGCAGGAATTTACACAGGGGTTATAAGGCTCATTGGGGCTAATCCCTGCTAGCACTATACATCATCTGACAGTTGCCAAGGAGACAAGGATAATCTCAGTGAGACAAGATATGCAAGAAGGGTATTTATGGACATTTGCCTAACGATGCTGGTGGAATGCACCAAAAAGTGATTAGTTGAGTGCCTTTGAAGTGCTGCCTCTTCTGTGATGAATATGGGAGACTGGTAAGCAAGCAAGAAATTTCCCTCTTGTATTAAAGCAGCAGCAAGTTGGCCCTGATATTTCCAATTCATCCTGCAGTGGCCTCATCCACTGTTGTGCAAAGGGTTTTGCAGTGTTGTGAGATGGCTGCGCACCCCCTGTGCTCTCTGGCATCAGCAGACTGTGTAAGGGTAAACAAGCCATTTCAGCCTGTGGTGTTGACACAGGCTTAATGTGACCTGAGGGGAAGGAAGAGTGGGGGGGATGCATACCTACCTATAGGCACAGATGTGTATACACTTTAGCAATGGCTTTCTAGCATAACCAGCTGTTTCCTCCACCCTTGTCCCCAGGGTAAACCCAGCTGCACCATGGTCAGCTGGCTCTGGGTGCTTATATTACATTCACTCAGCTCTGGGAAGGGTTAACGTAATGGACTACTTGGTATGTGCATCTGAAGGGGCATTTTGGTCAATTAAACCATTTTCCCTGACCTGAGCTGGTTTATAGCTCTGCTTAGGGAGATTAAAGGAAGCAGGAGAGCTAATATCTTCATTTGTAAAAGTTCATGCTTGGAAAAACTTCCGCATCATGTGTTTCACACAGCAAAAAACCTTTTCTTGGCAGTGTGCTCTCTGGCCATGAGAAGGGACAGGGATTGATGGAGGAAGCCTGTGTCCAGGACCAGAAGCACTAAAGCTGTCTGGTTTGGAACTGGCCCAAACTGGGCAAATCTTCCTTCCTGTCTTGAGATAGTGACCTGTAATGAAGGGAGAAAGACCGCCTGCCTCCTTCCCCCCCCCACAGCTTGACCTTCTTAGTCTGTGGTACTGTCTTTGAGGGAGGATTATGAAGGATGGGAAGACGGAAGGAATTTCCCAAATCTTGAAAGCCTCATGCACATGACTTCCTTGAAAGGAAGAAGCTGCTGAGAGCCAGGCTGTAGCTGCTGGGCTGTGTCTCGTGGTGCCAGAGTTAATCTCGGTAAGCACCTCTAAGCTGCTGGGTTGGATAATGCCTGGAATGGAGGAGGCCTCTTGAAATGAAGTAAATCAACTTATTAATCCCCTGTAGGTGGGGTTTGAGTAGTTGGTTTAGATTGCAAAAATCAATGGCTACAATCTCAGTAGAGGTTTCTGCAGTGGCACCTCTCTCCCCTTCAAGGGGTTCTAAGTAAGGAGCTTGGCCTGTCTGCTCCAGCCAGTCAAGATCACAGCTTGTGAGCAATGGTTCTGCCTGCCTCCAGTCCTGCTCTTAAATGACATCATTCTCTATTTGCTTTTGCTGGGGCCATGTCCAGCACAGGCTTCATGTGAAGGTAGGGTGCTGCCCAGGCAATCTTGAGGTGCCTGTGTTCACTGTCGCCTTTAAAGGTAAGAAATATGCAATTGCATCTGGCAGAAAAAAATCTAAAATGCTGTTTTCAGGTGTGGGTTATCCTTTTCCACCTCTCCATCTGTGTGGAGCTCATTCCTCCACACCACGAAAGCAAGCCAGATGAGCTTGAGCAGGTTGAATAGTGGACTTTCAGGCCTTGCCTTGACTGAGATGAATACAGGGTAGCTCAGCAGGTCTGGGAGTTGTGGTTTCTTGCAGTAGAGGTTGATAAAGCAGCCCAAGACTGGGATACCCCTCTCTCTCTCTGCAGGGTATGGGCCTGTGCACATTGCACCAGTGCTTCAGGCACAGAAGGTGTAGGAAGAGGTGGTATTAGTGAAATGCTCCATTTCATAAGCATTTGCCTTGGGCTCTTAAAGCTTTAGATATTTACTATCTTCACCAAGATGTCTGGCCCCTTGTGCTGAGGTAAAGAGTAAGAAGCATATTTAGGAAGAATTCTGTGCACAAAGTGAAATACAACCTCCAGTAAAGCCTGGGGAAATAAATCTCTCTGGAATGGAGACAAAACCTAAAACCATAATTGGAGTTAGCAAATCCCCACACAACTTCATAGCCAATCAATAGGTGTTACCTGGACAAATACCACACTGCTAAATTCTATGAACAATCCCTTTTGAATGAACACATTCGTTTCAGGCTTTATCATTTGGCTTCATCTAAACATGTATCTGCTGGAAACTGTGATTTCCGCCCGTATCTGACTGTTCAAGAGCTCATGTTCAAGCAAAGGTTGGAACCTACCTCTGGATAGTTCCCTGTTTACATTTGTCTTCACCCTTCAGTTACTTTATGCTCATATAGAGTGAAAATGCAAGTCTGTTCCAAAGCCTTAGAGATCACTTTTTCCTCGTGAGTATTCCTTCAAGCTTCTCTGGCTCTTCCTTTGAATATTCATAAATAGCAAGAAGACCTGACCTGATGTTGCTGAAAGTCTTGCCTGCATAGAAGACAGAGGAAACCTCAGAAGGCTTCTTTCAGACTTCACTTTGCCTTCTTCTTCTCATGCCAAAGCGAAAACTGGCCAGTCCTGCCTGACTATGTGGCTGCTTCCCAAAAGCCTTCTTTGATGGAGACCTTGTAAAATCTCTGGGCCATCTGTTCTCCTATTCATCTAAGCTGTTTTTCTTCATGTCCAGTCTAAGTCCAACTTATACACATTGCCCTTTATGTTAGGGTTATGGAGAATAAAGCTTGAACTCTATAATGGATTAAAAAGACTATTATGTCAGGGTACACTTTCAGTATGGGACACAGCTCACTGAATTCCTAATCCATGTTTCAAAAAAACCAAACACAAAACTAACCCAATTCATCTCCATTCTGTCAGATCAAGAGAAAAGTTCAAACTTGTGCTCAAACCTAAGCGGAGACGTGATGTTTCCCTTACTAGGGTCTTGTTTGTCAGCTTACACTGACAATTATTGCTTAGTCTTTCAGAGCCTCAGTGTTCTGGTGTTACAGTAAAATCTACACAAAACTTGCTAACCGAGTAAAGAATCAAAGGAGAAGTCTTTATGTCTCCAAAAGGTCCCCTTCTGTTAAAACTTCTGGGTGTTTGCTTAGTCCTGAAACACTTCACCTGCATAAAGATACTGGGACCGTGCACTCTCTTCTGCAAGTACAGGCCCTTACCTCCATCAAGTCTTTAGGTTCACACCTCTCTCGTGGCCCTGGTGTGAGCAACAAATCTGCTTTTCTGTACTTGAGCTGCAAAAGATTTTGGTTTTCCTTGATCTGAGCTCATAGGCAACCAAATACAATGGTGCTTTTTTCAACAAATAAACACAAACAGCCTATGCTAAATAGTGGTCAAATGGAATAGCTTTCTAAGAGCACCTCTGTTATATAGAACTGTGCCAACTCTGGAAGTGGATTCAAGAACGGAACTCTAAGGATGTAGAGAAGAAGGGAATCACAAGGCTAAACTTCCCCCTCTTGGCATGCTGGAAGCGGAGCCAAGCTAACCCCAGAGGAGCTGAGAAAACATGGTCTCAGTCAGCTTAAGGAATACAACTGCAGAGACAACCACAGGCCTGAGGCTGGTGGTAACTTACGCCCCAACTGATTTTGGGGATGTATCCAGAAGCTGAGAGAGACTGAGGGACAAAAGGGAAGGGGGAAGCAATGAAGACAAAGCACAATAGATGTTTTTTTATCAGATTAACTGCACAGAGGAATAGTGAATAGTATTTAAAGGGCAAATTCAAGTGATGATGCTTTAGGTACTCATCCCCAGGTCTTGTAACTGTTCTGTGATAGCTCTACATTTATTACACATCTGCATTACTGTGCTGCTCTTGGTACAATCATAACCCAGCTGAAACTATTAAAAGTATTTCTTCCTTTGAAAGGTGTTCTTTACATTCTTCAACATTAGAACCTTCCCGGGAAGAATAGTTAGGGAGATGGTAAGAACAATAATGGAAATGTTCCCAACACTTCTGATCTTGGCAGTCCCCTCCTCAGACACTGCTAGGGATCCTGTCCATGAAGGAAGGAGTCTTGCTAATCCTGTGTCTGTGCTCAAAAGAAACTGTTTTGCTAAATGACATTCCAAACAAAATGTTAAGTTCCAGGCTGTTCTGCAAGGGCCCTCTCTGATTTCATGGGCAATAACAGCACCTAATACAGCTGGCAAAAAAGAAAACCCAATAGAGAAGAAACGTCCCTCTTGAGCTATTGCCTACTAAATAGCATTTAGAAAAAGCAAATCCTACTTGGACACAAAAATAAAGACCTTCATTACAAGACGTGCAAACTTTATAACCCAGAATGGCTCTTTAAAGATCTATTGCTTTTAATTGAGATTTTCTTAGGTAGATATTTGCAAAGCCTTCCATTATGTTTAGCTCTGGTTCTTGCTTGTAATGCACTGGCTGGGTGCAAACACCTTCTGTGTCCTACTTTCTGAAATATCCTGGAGGAAGTGTTTACAGCAAGTGTGAATAAGCAGAAATACTTTGAAAAGATATCTTCTGCCCATGCGCCGCTGCATAATAGAACAGTTCCTCTAAAACCTGGACCTACACAGAATAGCCACTTGAAATTTTTAGTGCAGTGCTAAAGGGAAGGGACTCATTTGGAGTTTTATCTCCTCACCCCAGAACAAGTTCAAGTAGTTTCCTGTTGGATTCCTGCTTTCAGATGTTCACGTCTTGGTGGTGCCAATGTTGAGGCTGAAACCTTGCAGAAACTCTGGAAGTATCTTCCAGAACCAGATGGTAGAGGTGAAAGATGCACTGTGAGCTGGGCTGAGCTGAGGTGCAGGGAAGAGCAGTGTATGGTTACCAGGTGTCTATGCACTCATGTATTTGTCCTAGATTCTGCTCTGGACACTCATACACTGCTGATAATGCTGCCCACAGTGCGGGGGCAGGAGGTCTGTGCTCTGGGGGTGCCTCATAGGGCCATTCTCTGCTGCTGCATCCAGGCACCACGAGCCTCTGAGGACGTGAGATGAGCCGTATCCTGTGCGGAGGCTGAGTGGCTCCTGCACATAACCACGTTTGTCGTGCTGGGCTCAAGGGGAGATGCATGTGCCAAGCCCTGGCAGAGTCACCGCTGTGTGTGCTGCCTGACCTGCTTGCAAGGGGCTCTCTTTACCGAGAAAACAAACCCCTTTCCTCTCCCCGGCAGGCTCAACAGCTTGCTGCGGGTGGCACGGACAAGGGGCAGCCCTCGGCTGGGGCATCCCCGCGGTCACTTCGGGGGCAGAACTTGCCGTGAGCAGGGGGGGAACGGAGGAGCGGGGCTGACACACGCTGCCACGGACATCATGGGGGCGGCAGCCGCGGCTCCGCAGCGCGCCCGCCGCGGACGTCACCGGCGCATCCGGACTGCCGCGGCATTGCGAGCGCAGGAATCACACGCGGTTGCCACGGCAACATCTCCGGCTGGGACCGCGGCTGTGTCATCTACCGCCCGGTGCGGGGTCCCTGGGGAAGGAGGGGTACCCGCTCCCCGTGGGTGCTGCCCTCCTGCCTGTGAGCGGCGGTTTGCGCAGTTCCACTGCCTCAATAGCATCGCATTATTGATTTTCTTCTGCGCCTTTTTAACCTTAATAGTAATTTTTGACCCTTTCCCAGGGAGGGCTTTGCTAACGGTCAGTAGCAGCGCGTGCTCTTGCTTCATTCCATGTATCTGCTATTTCCCTCAGTGTTCACCAGTACTTAAACCAAAGGTCTTGCGTGAAATGGATGGGTGCAAAATCTTCGGGCTAGCTCTATGGGTGCCTCCCCACAGCTTTGCTGAAATCGCTCGTTGGTGTTTGCGGCATTTATGCCTTGATATCTGTATGGCCCTGTTCCAGTTGGCTGCTGGAGCTTTTTTAGAGCATCCTAAAATGGGGTTAATAGGTGCTGCAGGCTTGGCAAGGCTCTCAGCAGGAGATTGAGCCTTCTTTCCTGCCTGTCTCCCTTCCCCCACATGGATGTCGAGTGAGTGCTACTCAGCAGTGACCTCAAGATGTTTCTTCATTACCTTCTCGGGCACTGAATCATCTCGTTGAAGGACTTTGCAGGCGAGAACATGCAGCCGCAGTCACGTCCTATATTTACAGCTTTAGCATAGAAAATCTCAGCACACCAGTCCTGAGGTGGCATGAAGCTGAATTATTAACAAATGCTCACTGCTAGGGCAGAAGTAGCTGGTGAGGAGCTTTTTCCACCTATGCACTCATCCATATTCACTGAGTGATGGGGGAGCTGGTTACCTAGTGCTGGCATCTGCTGATGCTCCAGAGGGGTAGGGAGCTGGAGGGTGCTTCACACGGTTAATGGGAGGTTTGCTGGCTTCAGTGTTTGGCTCTGTCTTGTGCTGGTATCTGCTTTCCTCTCATCTCACCATGTGTAACTTAAGTGTGCTTTATGCCAGGAACAAAGCAATGCTGGAAAGGCTTACCCAAGTAGGAGTGAGCAGCCCTACCTAAAGCTGCCATGAGAAGCAGGTGCTTCAGCCCCTTCAACGGGAAGGGAATGCTGCCTTTTCTCGCTCCATTTCTCCCCTCCACTGAATTTACACTGCTCAGGGGTGATGCAGATCAAGATTTGCTATGCAGGACTCCATGCACTACTCAGTAACTCAGTACGGCATTCCTTACAGTAAGCTGCTCCTTACTGAATAGGTCCAGTAAACACTTTAAGCCACAGCAAAAACTAGAGGGTTTTTATGCCAAAGAATTCAGTGTAGTGACTGATCTGCACCTTGAAATGTGGGCCGAGTCAAAGCAACTCTTCCTGAGCTTCAATCCACTTGGGATCCTCTTCCGTTTAAAAATAAACCCCCTGAAGCAGTACTTCAATTGAACCTGACTGACTTGCCTCTGTGCTAAGGATGGAGCTTCCTGCTGAGTTTTCCTGCTGGAATATTGGAGACAACTTAATAAACAAGAAACATAAGGAGGCTTGTATTAAGCATCTGTACAGATAAAATAAGGAATTAAAGACAAACTAGCTCATACTGTAATGGCCACAGATCTCTAGCATGGCAAAATCACTGGATCTTGCCCAGCACACTTGTTCCAGGAGCTTTTTCCAATGACTGAGTTCAGATTTCTTAAAGCCAATGTTGTTCCTATGCTGACAGCCCAAACAATCAACCATTCACAAAAACCTCCTCAAATCAATAACTAACAACAGAGCTGCCTCTCTTGTGTGTGGCTGACCACAAAATGGTGTATTTAAAGTAAAAATGATTTGGAAAGGAGTATATAATATAGCTGGCTCATTCTCAAACCCATGGTTTTCTCCAGTCAAAGGCAGTGCTTGCCAGTCTTCTGAAGCTATGCTGCGTGTTACAACGTGTGATGTTAGAAACAAAACTCCTTCAACTGAAATAATACTGAAAGGAAGGTTTTGTGGCAAGTAAAACCTCCTTTGGAGACTTGTGGGCTTGGTGGATCATTTTCTTGCTGTACCAGAGGGATTGACTGAAACACCTCATTCTTTGTAGCACGATGTTGGCACTAGATGCTGAGTGAATAGAAGAACTTGATGATTTAGGGCCTCTCTGAGGGATGCTGTGGCAGCCAAGCACTCCTCTAAACACAAAGAGCCATTTCAGCTGTGCAAAGTGTCACCCTTCTTCCTGCCACTGAAAACAGGTTTTCATTGCAAAAACTACCTGAGCTTGATATTGTGAAATCACTTCCTTATGCGTTCAATACCACAAAAGAAGCCCAAGTGAACTGGGAAGGATACACCCTCGCCCAAGCTACATGCAGCAAACAGCTACAGGCGCCCAGAGCTGGATAGCAGGAAATGTGTGGGAAAGCCATCTGGTGAAGGCACTTGGAGACAGCGTGAAAGTCTTTTTTCATTCACTTCCTGACAAAGTAGTAATATGTTGCCTTGTTAGAGGAAGAGGCCTGTTCGTTGTTGTTACTTGCATCAGTAGCTCTTAGAAGCCCAAAGGTGAGGACAAGACTCTTGCTGTGTTAAGATGCTCTGGGCACATGTAAGAGGAGACCTTTCCCTATACCCGCTCCCCCTGGATTTTATGACTTAAAAGGACAGAAAGCATAGGATTAGTTTATTTTCTTCCAAAAGGGTAACTCAAACAGGTGGGAGAGACTGAAGGAGCTGGAAACAACAAAATTCCCAAGCCTTGGCAGAACTGTGCTTTGACTCTATCTTTAAGAAGTTACAGTGAGTGCTGTGCACGTGCAGTTCTAGGTAAAATCAGCATCTAGCTTGGTGAGGACACGCTGCTTCGACTTACTATGTGCTTTGCTGTGCTGAGGCAGGGGAGGGAAACCAACTCAATGTGCAGAAGGGATTTTAATCATCACTTAACAAATTAAAAAGTAAGGTTACTGTGGAGATCTTAAACTTGATCTTCGGCATCTGAATCATGTCTTTCACTAGGAGCTCTCAGTCCAGCCAACCTAATTTCCACATAGTTTTAATACTGTTATAATCCCGGGCGATTATATCTGTTCTAAAAGCAGCAAACCACACCAAAGACTGTATTTCAAGAGGAGGAGCAGTTCCTTATCGTAGAATAACAGAGTGGTTTGGTTTAGAAGGGACCTTAAAGCTCACCCAGCTCCAACCCCTGCCACGGGCAGGGACACCTTCCACTAGAGTAGGGTGCTCCAAGCCCCTGTATCCAACCTGGCCCTGAACAGTGCCAAGGATGGGGCAGTCGCTGCTTCTCTGGGCACCCTGTGCCAGCGCCTTAGCACCCTCACAGGGAAGAGCTTCTTTCTAATATCTAATCTAAACCAACCCTCTGTCAGTTTAAAGCCATTCTCCCTTGTCCTATCACTACACGCCCTTGTAAAAAGTCTACTTACTATTATTAGGTATGTAAAGTTCTAGATCATAATCTCAAGACCTCAAATCATTTAACAGACCTTATTTTAGCCTCTTGGCAACTCTGAGGCAAGACAGTTATCCCTGGTTTTAGAGACTGGAACACATTTAAAACCCTTATCCTTTTTTCCTTATCAGTCTTTGCCAGAATTGAGGATGGTTTTTTTCAGACCTGTGCTTTAATTGCAAGTCAGATCTTTATAGATATGGATAGCCCTTTGCTATCCTTGTATGGCTGCATGGGAATGTGTGCTTGGTTGGCTAGCATTTGTGCCAGGTTTAGATGAAGAATGTATGTGCCTGAGTTGGCCTTTTGTCTCTGGGGAAGACAGGGTTAAAATCTGTCCTAAAGCTTAATTAGTTGATGAAAGAATGTCACAGCAGCAGAAAGGAGGAGGGGGAGGATGGAGTTCTGTTTTGAGGAAAAAGAGCTGAAGCCTCAGAAGAAGCAAAGCTGGACTCTGCAGGCTGGTAGCTCATGAGGCTGAGGCTGTCATTTGACATACAAAGCCTAGTGCCACAGGAATACCTTCCCCAGGAGAGAGAAGCTCAAGTGTTGTGAAACTGGGCAGCAAGGTGTTAATTGCTACAAACTAGGAATTCCAATTTAAAGAGCTAGTACCTACTGGTGTAGAATGACTCTTACTAGAGAGAAACTTGTCTTCCTGTCCTGAGTGAAGCAAGGTACACACTGCCAGATGCAGCAGAGTTGAGGCTCTGAATAATACTTTCATTGCCTTATTCCAGACTTCTCATAACCCTTTTGTCCCAAACAACCCATTGAGACACAAAATGCAGGTGGAAAATACAGAGCCAGGAACTCAAGGAGAATGCCAGCAACACAAACTTCACGGAAGCTCTAACAGCACTTCTTTTGCAGGGCTTTTTTTCTCCCAGTGCTCAGTTCACAATCCCTAACAAGACTCCAGCCTATGGCAATATGACTGTAGGCAAGCACATCCATGCAGCTGTGTTTGTCCTTTCTGTTTACCCAAAACCTAAGGAGTAACAGGAGCCAGAACTATGTGGGTGCAGGGTTTAAGCTGCCCCAGGTTTTACATGCATAACTTTTTCAGAATGAGAGACCACACAAATAAGACTACAACTGCACTCTGCAGCAGCAAATGTGAAATACTGAGCAGCCAGTAAACAAGCGCTAAGATGATGCTGAGATTTCAAATGCCTCAACTAAAGCCCTGGGTGGATGATAACAGATTCTTCCCAACTCTGTTTCAGTTTGCTCCAGTTTCTTCTGACTGTTTATACCCTTGCTGGATCCATTGCTATATTTGAGTTACTAGCAAGTTTTTGCTAGGTGATGTGCTCAATGAGCACTGAGTTGTGCTTCCACACCAGTGTATACACCTTGTTGGAGAACAACAGGCCTCTTCTCCAAGCTGGGAGCAGGGCTGGGCTGGGGCAGGGAGGGCAGCACCAAGATTCAGGTCTTTCCCAGGTATGGCAGTTCTGAAGTGGGTGATGAAGACTCATTTTGGTAGTAATAGGGAGTTAAAGGAAGAAACCCCATGCTTGGACATTGCACGCTGCTAGGCCTTACTGGGTGGTTCTTTTGCACAAGGCTTAGCTGTGCAGCTGTCTGAGCATCTAGGCTGTGAGAGGCTCCTGTAGCACAGGTGTCATGCAAGGATAATCCATGCAGCTTAAAGCCTAACGCAATCTGTCAGGTTTCCCCTCCTATCTTGGAGACTGATCTTTCTTTCTGTGCTCATGCAAGGACCAGAACAAATCTTGTATTTCCCACCTGGTGATGGAAATCGTGCATACACAGCAAGTCACTGAGGGTCACCAAATCTGATGGGAGACATTTTCTTAGCCATAGATAGGACACCTGACACAACACAGGAGCTCTGCAAGGGCTTGGTACGCTCTCTCGTCCATATTGTATGTGAAACATGCTCTGTCTGGAGAATAGGTGAAAGATCTTCATTACCTCACCTTCTACACCTGGGAGATACTGCTTTAAAAACCAGAATAAACTTAGCAGTGTTCCTGAGTTAAGGATGTTGTTGGGGTTAGGCTTTTTAGGGGGTGGTGTTTGTTGCTTTAACCCAGGTAAAAATCAAATCTGCACACTAAGTGGCTTTGTCAGTACTTGACAAGAAAATCTATAGCAGAATGAGGAATGATTTCCTCAAGTGCCAGTAATAGAGTGTTATACCAAAGACCTGCTCTTCCCACCTCCAGAGGCAAGGGAAAACTGCACACCCAGACTGAATACCCAGACCTCCACACTTGGCCCCTCTCAGAGCCTTCTGGTTCTAGTGTTGTGATCAAGGTTTTGACCTGTCCTTAGACAATCCCTGTGTCAGGCCCAGAGCCTCACCTCTGACCAAATCTAGCCTGAAATCTCTCTTACAACAGTAGATGGGCCTCTTCAGCATGAGCCTGTGATGGGTGCATTTGTTCTGTGCTTTTCTGGGGATAAGCAACTAGTGAGAAGAAAATGCTTTCTGTTGGAATGTGTTCTCAAACATTAAAATTATGGTTTATATTAACTGTCCAGTGGGGAGAAAAAACCCAGGGTTTTATTCCAGAAGATAGGTAAAATTCTGGGGGAGGAGGCAGAAACTGTAAAGTCTTTTGCTGTCACAACCCATGCTGGAAGTATTCAGTCAGTTTGGCTGATTTGTATCAGTCTCATTATAAATCCTATTTCATTCAGAGGCAAGTTTAAGCTCTTTGCTGAAATGTGCCATTCTGAGGAATTCCATCAGGTTCTCATGTATCTAACCATGGCAAAGTCACCTGCAGGGACACACCATCAGAGAATGACATGGCATGTTCCATTCTATGACATTATAGCCAATGTATGTCAGAAAAGGGAGGCTAGCAAACCCCTTTCACCTTGCTGCCACATATCAGCCTTTTTCTAGCATGCTACGTTTGTTCAGCCTGTTTGTAGAGCAGAAACAGATTTTGTAAATTGGTTTGAGATACAAAACCAGTTGAGACGTTTATGCAGTAAATGACCACTCGACCCAGAAACGTAACTCTTGCCAATGAAATGCAGCACTCCTTAAAGGTGTAAAATTCACTTTAAAGGCAGCATGTTTTATAGGGACATCTGACCGGATGCAGGACCCTTTTTTCCCCTTAAAGAGGAAGCTTTCCTTCTCGTTTGCCTGCAGTGGTTTATAGCAGGACAGGGAGCCCAAGGTGCTGAGTGCCTGCCCGTGCCGCAGCCACTCACCCTGCTGAGCTGGTCCAGGAGTCTTTGGTTCTGTTCGGAGAGTTCCTGGACAGCCCGTGTCTTCTCGCGGTCAGCTTCCCGCAGGTGAACCTGCTGCCTCTCCAGCTCATCCTGCAGCTGCTTCACATCGCTTTCCAGTTCAGACACCCTTCCTTCCCATTCTCCTTCTCTGTTCTCAAATCGCCTCCTCAGTTCATGTTTCTCTTGTTCCAGGTGCTAGATAAAGGGGGAGAAGGGGTTAGGAAGGGAAGAAAAAAGTGAACACCACCTCTTTTTACTCCTCTGTGCTTAGTGATGAAATGTTTCGTGCTGGAAAGAGAATGGTACCAGAGCATGACAATGCCATGGAGGTGGCAGTCCCACGGTGGGGCAGGTCACTGGAACACAGCTTGTTTTCCATTCCCAGCAATTAGCCTGTCCTTGGCCTTTGGAGATCAGCACATTGACTTTTTACTGAAACAACTGCCAGAAGAGTAAAGCAGGCTGCATGTCAATGGGTGGAATATCGAGGCGAGGCAGGCCAATTGATTTAGCAGAACCTAGCTTAACTCCAAAGCAATATTTCAGTGGGAAGTGGCATAATTCTCTTTAAAACTGCCTTCATAGTGGAAAGGATACACAAGCTGTATCCTTAGTGCTGATGAGGAATGTAGATGAGGCATCTCTCTTGTCATATGGGTCTTATGAACAACAGTTGAATCATCTATCCATTTGCTCCTTCTATTCCTGACCTAATTAGTTGTCTGAGAGTTTGATGGTGCACAGTAACTGTATTGTTTGATGGAGTCTGCTCTGGAATGGCAAGGGAAGCAGTGTAGTGGTTGCTATAGACATTATGTACATGCATGTTCTGGGCTGCAGGTTTCTTAGAAACCACTCTCAGTTCTGGAGACTCTGCTTAGGACTGGCTGGAAAATGAGGGACACTGAATGTGGTGGAACTTTTGCATGTTCTAAAGGCTCAGTTAAATGAGGGCTTGACTGAAACAGAGCAGCAAAATCAGGTCAAAACAGACGTATGTTGGGCCTGTTTGAAAGAATCCCTGCCCTGAAACTCTGAGCTTGAATTTCCCCTGGTGGCTGAAGCCACGTGCATACTTGCAGAACAGTCACAGACTGGGGACATGGGCATGTCCCAGGATTAGCAGGGAAACCTGAAAGCAGTAGTCTTCTCTTGCTGGTTGTCTTCTGCCCCCTAGAATAACTCTCTATTGGATTCACCAGCCTTTTAGGAATGTGTCTTAGCAAAGAACAGAAACCACTGGCCCAGCACTGGCAGCACTTTCCCGTTTTTCCCAGGGTATCATTTCCCAGTGAGCAATTCCCATGGCACTTATGATGGGAGGGGGAAGTAAACCTGCTAGGAGGGAAAGAAGATTGCAGTGCTTTCACGTGAAATGGCTTTTTATTGCCTGTTAGAAACACAGGCTGTGAGGGGGATGTTTCCCCTGGGTACCTACTGCTGATGACACACAGCCTCCCTTGCAGGGTCTGCCACCTTCTGAGCAGGTCTGAATGTCAAAGCCCTCCCTCTGGCCTGCATTATAACTCAGTCTCCGCCTCTTCTGTTCTGTAAAAGATGCTGTGTATTCTCTTTCTTGACCTTATCCCCAACTCCTTTCCTATGCTCCTTCCAGGCCGGTGTAGCAGCACCCTGCTTGTGTCATTCCAAATCCTTCTGCAAATTCAGGACTTTCTAGAAAATCCTCAATTGCAAGGGAAGGTTGATAAAAACAGTGGCCCAAAGCAAAAGTATTTCCCTATGTTTCAGACACTGAAAGAGCACCCCTTGCAAATGAGAGCAATGAGTATTATAAATACTGCTAATGTAGTTAAGTAGGCAGCAGCTCCCAGCACCAGGCCCATGACAACCACTGTCTGTAGCCTTTAGTGTGGCTGGAGCAGCCACAGTTCCACTTTCAGCGGCGCACTGGAAGTGCTGTCTCTTACAGCTCTGCCTCCACTGCTAGGCAACGTTCAGAAAGATCCAGGGCCTTCTCTAAATGGAAGATGGAACTTCAGCCTGCTGAAGAGTAGCACTGCAGCCAACTTCCCCAGGCATACTCAGTGTGATTTAGAAGCCACCGATAGGACTTGTCAATCACCTAAAAATCACTTTAGTCTTTTACTGCAAAAGAAAATCTGCACTATATATAGCTCTGCTAAAGGGCCATCGCAAAGGTTGGAGTTAGGGGGAGAGGAAGAGCATCAAGTTCATTCTCTTGTGATGGAGAAACCCAAACAGGGCAGTGGGGCACAGAGGGAGGCTAAACCAGCCCAGATGTGCTGAATGATTCCTCCTGTCTCTTCCTCTCCCAGCAGCAGCTCCACTCACCTGCCCTCACCCCAGCTGCAGAGCTAGAAAGGGCTTCTTTGCATGTAGTGATGATAGGGCAAAGTGCTGTCCTCAATGGGGGAGTTTCTTGCTCTCTGAGTATCTCTCCATCCACCAGCTGTTCATTGATTTTTACACAGAGCTGCTTTCTACCAGACATTTTCAAGAGCATCCCTGAGAAAAAGAGTGGGGGTAACAGTGGCTCTCTTACATCGTTGTGCAAGAGTTGTTCCAAAGGAGGCTGCCTGCACAAGTCTTTCTTTGTAATAGCTCTATTTTATCCCCAAAAATCAATAAATAGCTCAATCCACCGAGCTCCTGGCAAACAGCTCTCTCTAGATACAGGTAGGCATTTTTCAGAGCAGCCAGCTAACAGAGACGTATCATTAGGGCTTATCTCCTGCCATGCCTAATACCTCAGCTGCAACAGCTTAAGCACAAGGGTTGCATACGCTCTGTAACCCGGTACTTGCTGTGCAAATTTAACTTCCGAGGCGTTTCCGTGACGAGATGAGCCGAGCCCAGCGCCCGTCTCCTCGTCCAGGTAGTACCTGGGGCAAAACAGCACCCGCAGGCACCTCTCGAAGCAGGGTGCTGCAGCCCGTGCCTAGGCCGGTCTGCCAGCTCGCAGCCGGGGAGGGGGGACAATAGCAGATTTGCCCCCCCCTAGGGCCTAAGGAGCTCTTTTCTTATAGCCCCTTTCTTCCCCCTCACGGCCACGGGGAGTTCCGTGCCGGGGGTTGGCCGGAGAACGGTCCGCGCTCCACGGGTGGAGACCCCGGGGACCGCATCCGTGACGCGGGGG
>JAOEHX010047382.1:0-20120 GCA_025448015.1 Bolborhynchus lineola | reverse complement strand
CCGGCGCCGGGCTCATGGAGCGCACGGCTCCCCCGGGTGACGGCGCGCTTCGTGCTGCGCACCGGGAGCGCCGCGCAGGATGCGGACGGCCGCTGCCGGCGGCTGCTCCTGTTCCTGAGCATCGCGGTGTCCTGAACGGCGCTTGGCACCCCCGAGCAGCGCTTTGCTCCTCCGTGCCGCCTGCTCCTCCACATCGCTCTGGCCCTGCTCTTTCGGGCAGCGCTCGGCATCTTTCTGCTCAGTAGTTCTCCCCTGGAGAGCCGAGTACAGCTTCCAACAACCACGGGGGTTTACGTTCTATTTCAGATTGTTTAGGATGTTCCCGGGTCAAATTTGCCTTGAAAGCAGCCTTAGGGAACGTTGGGAGCTGTAGTTCTGAGCATAGCACTTTTCTCCTTGGGAGGAGACTCTACAGGGGACAGAACCGGGTGGTTTTTCACTTTTGGTTTTGTTGACTTTCTCCCCCCTTAGATCCAGGCATCGCGTTAGTTTTCTGGCACAGGAGAAAAGCTGAGGCAGAGCAAGGCATGGTGAAACTATGTATTGTGACATGTCCTCAATTTCAAGCGAGGCTTTAGCAATCACTGAACAAAAGCATTTTTTAAGGAAACCTGTTCTTTTGACTTGTGAATTCTGCAGGAATAAATGATGACTTTTACAGCTTCTCTCTTTAGACAGTGTTTCCGTGGGGCTTGCTTTCCTTCCTCCTACAGAGGATCCACTTAGACCATGTTAATGTGCATGCAGTTGCCCCAACGCATCAATCCAAGGATGTTTTTGGCTGGAACAGTTGATGGATGATGCATTTTTCTAGGTGGGCTGGCTCCTGCCTCGCTTCAGACCCAGGGCCCTGGAGAGCAGCTGATTATTCCTAACGGTTAGAGCCTGAATTGTGGGAATGCAAAGTTCCCTTTGGCCATCTGCCGCTGGGACTCAGCCTGTTGTGGGGTATCCCCCGACATCCCTGCTAGCAGGCCTTGTGGATACTTGGCCCTGTTCCTGGCAGCGTCAGTTAGTGCTAGGGCTGCTTTTTGCCGTGTGAGCATCTTCTGTCCAAAGACCAGGCAGAGGCCTGGTACCTCGCGCCATGCTGCCTGCCAGCGCCGGCCCCAGCAAGTGAGCTACTGACTGCACTAACTGTAACCCAGAGGTGACACCTTCTTTATCTCATAGCAACTCCCCCAGGCACCCGTTTTGCCAGACCTTTTGTCTTTGCAATCAACTGACACTTCCATTGCTGGCAGTGGGACTCATAAGGCGAAATGATTTGAGCGGTACTGGCCCTTTTAAAAGAATCCCCTGTTCTCTGTGTGTTTTGCAGGTTTGATCATTCCTATTTAAACACAGGAAGACGTTTAATATTTAAACTGATTGTGAGCACCTTCTGCTGGAAGCGTCTCCTACAGCAAACCGAGCCTTCTGGTGTGATTCATGAAATCCATTGTGGCATCAATTTTCGTTTCTAATGCTTCTTCTAGTGTATAAAACAAAAAGAGATTACCCTGAGATGGTTTAATCCCCCAAACAAGCCAGAAACAAAACCCATAGCTGTAGCTATTAGGATAGGGATGGAAAAAAAGCAGTTGCTTAGATGGAGGAAAAAGCACATATAAATCAGTGCTATGGATTGTAGATATGCCACCATCTCGGTCAGGCATCTATACAAGCTTAATGTTCATTTGAGGCCTATTAATTGCAAAACATAAATGTTATCCAGAGTACCTGGGGTTAAAGCTTTGTTTGCAGCACTGCCTGTTACTAACTTCCACTTAAAATCTACTGTCCTTTGAATGTAATTATTCAACTCTTTAGAAAGATATTAGGTTACTGACTTTTAAAACTGATTCTTTGTTACTTTACTGGTATTTTATCTTGTATATTTTATCCCAGTCAAATATCCATGGCAAACTATTAAGAACACAACAGCGTGGTTTCTTCACAGTTACATGGTGGCATTATCTCTTAGGATCCTAAAATGTATTTCATCTGAGAGCTGGGACAATTGCTGTCCTGTTTTTGCTCTTCTTCCCCTAGTTAGGCCTGGTTATGTCCTTTGGAGAACCTCAGCCTAGAAAAAAGAAGAATGAGTGAAGTGAGTCAAGCAGGAGCGGGGTATTTTTAATTGCACTGAATTAAGACTTCACTACTCAGGTGCAAAGAACTGCAAATAGGGAGCATTTCTTGTGGAGATATGGATCAAGCATTTCAGAGCTGATGCTTTTACAGCACAGAAGGTTCCTGCGTGTACAGCACAAATTATCTTCCAGCAGGGAAAGCACCACAGGGAATGGCCCTTTCTGAAAATGAGAAAGGCCAAACTGATTCAAGTGCAGAAAACTGAGAGCAAGTACTAATGCAAGTGAGGTCATCACAAACACAAATCTGTCCCCTTGTCCAGGACCCGTGAGGGCCTTCTCTGTGGTATTAGGAAACAAGAGGAAAAGAAAGCGTTGGTATAAGAGAGTAGTGTCAGGTTGCCTGCAAGAGGAGCAGTCATTATTTTCTTGCTCAGGTGGAAAACTTACAGGGCTGCCAAAGAAAGGCAAGTAAAAAAGTTCTATCCTGTATGGGGAAAAAGGACAGCACTGACTTTGTCACTAAGTGATTTCCCCTTCTTCCTTTCTCCCCTCTTCTTGCTTTTCCCTATCCCATGGCTACCAAGTCAGTCAATGAATCATGGGGATGGCTGGAGAATTTAACTCCAGGAGGCATTCAGGGACACTGAAACAAGCAATCCAGCTTAAGCTATGGTTATGGCACTGTGTATTGTCCTTCCCAAAGGGTCAAGGAGAGGTGAGCTCTAAGCTGCAGGCTCTTAAAGCCCAGTGTCAAGTGTATTGTTAAAACTGGTGCTTTGAAATGAGTATTCTGCCTTCCAGGGACTTCATCCCTTAGTCTCTTGCAAAGGGAGTGCGGCAGAGGGGCTGAACCTTTGCTGGTTACACCAACAAATACTGGCATATGTGGGACTGTATGAGTTAAGCAGGACAAACCATTCTTCACACATCAGAGAAGCTGTAAATCCAATAAATGTCCAGGTGCTTTAATCAATGCTGTGAGAGCAGCACTCGAAAAACAAGCATTGCATGGGATCATCCTGTTTAATTTGGAGTAAGGGGAGAAAAAGATGTGTTGTGGGAAAGCCACAGCCAGACATGTAAAAGCAGATTATTGTCCTGTGCTTTTAAAGGTAACTGTGGTAAGAGAGGAATTCCCATCAGCATCCTTACTCTTCCTGTCAGTGGGCTGACCGCTTCCAAGGGAGGTGGCACAAGCTCTCAGGTTTCTTTTGCTGTGCACTCTCTTCCCTCCTTTGGAATGATTCATTCCTTTATTTTCCTCTTCGCTTTACTGCACTTTATTTCTGACAAACGCTTTTGTTGTTCTGCTTGTTTGTGTACCTTCATGCTGAGGTATTGCAGTGCACCATAGCCAGATGCACCATTGCAAGATGGGCAGCAAGAGATGTAGGCAGCCTAAGAGGGTTTGCTCAGAGTTTGCAGTTACCTAACTGAATAATTAAAGGCAATACGTGTCTTGCTTTTGAAGCAGCCCAGAGCTGCAAAGCCAGAGACAAGGCTCATGTGTGACCTTCTCTCTCTTTGCTTCTGTAATGTCCAAAGCTATCTGGTATGAGTGTGCCCAGGGTTCACCTGGGGCTGGGTAGAGGAAATTCAAGATGGGAAAGTATATTTGCAGGGGTTGGTAAGGCAGAAGAGAACAGAAATTTCTGGTTGAGTAGAAGGGAAAAGAAAGGGGTTGTGAGTGTTAGCCAAGCAACATGTAGTAAAATGAAGATCATCCTGAATCTTCCCAAGACTCAAGGTCCCCACTGAGTTTCTGGCAAGTTTGTTGTTTCCCAAGGCTATCAATATTATGTCAGTTAGAGCAGAAGCAGCAATTTTCCACTAAGGTGACTCATAACATCAGAGTCAGGGTAAAAATCCCTTGACTGCTAAGGGGATAGTGCATGGTCTGAGTGACTCAGGGCTGCCTAAAGACAGAGCCAAACCACACTGTGCTTACCTCACTGCCTGCCTGCAAGGAACAAGACGTGAAAGGGAAAGTAACAGAGGAACAGCTTTGACTTGTTATATGGCACATATGAGCATCATGCTGATACATCTATGAGTTACAGTCATAAATATTTTGTATTACAGCTTTTAGTCACTTTGAGGTGTGATGTTTGGAAGCATGCTGTAATGGTCTCTTCAGAACAAAGCTGGTGGTGCTGGGGATAAGCAGAACTCCTCTGGAGCTAATGGAGCTGCATGGACAATATTTAAGTGCCGCTGGCTTGGTTGGGGTACCACACCAGCAGTTTGACTTTGTTTAACACGTAGCTCTGACCGCCCATACCTGCTGCTTTGTACTCAGGACTCCTTCTTGACTTACCATGATCCAGGTAAACTCTGGACATGGGACCCTCTCACTGGGACATCTTCGAACACTTACCCCAGGAGGACTCACATCCTCCCATACTCTCGTGCCAGCTGCAGGGGTTGCCACCATGTGCCTCCAGCATCCTGTTACAGACACATGCTGCTGTCCACAGAAGGAGTCAAGACGTAATGGCTCCATGGGTAGATGCAGATCTACATCTAGACTAGGGCTGGGGTTGTTTCTTAACATGTCCCTGTTCGGGCGCCTGTTCGGGTTGTTGTCGGTGTTTTCAGCAGTGGGTGTGAGTTACTCGCTTTTGAATCTCATGACGATGTTTGACAAAGTCTTTGTGGAACAACAACTCCTATTGAAAAGGAAAAAGTAGTCTGTGTCTTTGCTCATATGAAGACACAAACTTAGTGAGATGTTCTTGCTTGTGTTTCCTTATAGGAAACCATTAGGTCCTAAAATTACCTGTCATGGTGTTGGCCATGGGGTTCTCCAACCATTAAATGTGGTTTGTTGTAGGGAAAAAATATTTGTTCAGTATCACTATCTGCTTCTTAGGGATATGCTGCACTTTGTAATTAGGAATGATGGTCTTTGATGTAGCATTGTTGGATTGTAAGCGACCATGTTGACGTGAAGCAATCTTGGCTTTAATTCTGTCTCCTTCACTCACTGTGGTGGTCAATGATTTCATGGCAACTCTGCCAGGTATTTTTGCTTCACTGAGCAGTTATGTTGTTATGGGAACTGGTATTCTATAAATGGTCTGAGGAGAGGCCTGATTCACTTCCTGGGAAGAAAGTTTGGAAGTTGAAAGTACAGGATACCCAGGTTTTAATTAGCTCTATGTTTATTTGTGTGATGAGTAATCCTTAGGGCCCAATAACTCCCTTGCAAATCCCAGCAGTTGTCAGATGTCGTCCCTCATTAGAGAATGTGTGACCAGTGGATGTGCACAACTGAAGCTGAGCTTGTTCCTGCCTGTGTTTAGGTGACACCTCCCCTGCAAACCTTGCCAAACTGGGAGAACATCTGTGTGTTCCATCTGCAGGGCTCATGAGCTCCAAACCCCTTGCCCTGGCTGTGTGCTGTCAATGCTGCATGCGCTGTGGCAGGAAGGATGGGTCCTTTTGCCTTTGAGACCAAGATTTATGGGGGCCTGGACAATGCAAGACATTATCAATCTGATAAAAGAACCTCTTGCTCTTGTTCAATCACTTGAACATTTCAGAGAGGCTGTGTGTGTAACAGTTTCCCTCCCATCTACTGCTATAATTTTTGCCTTCAAATAAGGGAATGCCAGCCTTGAGTGGTTTTAGGTTTGAGGTATTTTGTCCAGACAAAATCTACACTTTCAACTGGTGCAAAGGAATCCCCTTATTTACAAACCCCAAGCACTTGGAAAAAAGCACAGAGCCTGAACTGTCACATCATAGAATCATAGAATGGTTCTGGTTGGAAAGGACCTTTAGATCATCCAGTTCCATCCCCGTCATGGCCAGAGATGCCTCACCCTGGACCATGTCACCCAGTGAGGAGCTTGACAACCCTGCCCTGTTGGAGGCATCCTGATATGTGCAGCACGAAAGCTTTCAGAAAGAGCTTTTGCAGCAGCCATTACCTACGGGAAGAGCAGCATTTCATCCCCAGAGCTGTTTCTTCAGCGTGTTTCAAGAGCATGACCTACGATAAACATGTAGGTGGAAATCCATTGCATAGAAGTAATTCAGTAGCTCTAGGTTAGCTGATGCTCATTCTGCATGGCTGAGGGATTCTATATTAGCAAGAGTTAATCAGTGCTATTCCCCAGTATCCTTCTCCTTTTTATTCTTTCAAGCTGTGGGGTTTTTTACCTCTGTTTCTTTTAAACAGTCTAGATACTAAAAAAAGCATTGTTACCTTATGCACATTCAGCCTGAACTTAAAGGCCTGATCTTTTTGGCATCCAGATGCAGAGCCAGGCAGGGGCAGACAGGGACAGATGTCTATCAGTGTGTGTTCTGGTAACAGGATCATACTTGGAAACGTTCCTGTTTTCACCTTGCACGTATCAGTTCAAGCTGGCAAAGCCAGGTATTGCTTCTTAATAGCAAACAGATACTAAATTGCTTCATAGCATTTACTAAACACTAGTTCATGAAAACCAGGTGGAATGGGTGTTCAGAAAGAAACCAACATTAAAAAAGGAATGGAAGAAGTAACAAAACTTATTAAAGTTGGAGAAGTCCAAATGGCTTTTATTGAAAATGCCCGTTCCTCCTGAAATAGCTTTTAGAATGCGAAGCATCTGTGAATACCACAGGACAGGGGCCACACAGGGACATCAGCCTGGGCCCCAAGAAAAGTGGCTCTGCATGGTGGTTCAGAGCAGGAGCCTCTCCTCCTTTTGGCTCTGGAGGGCACCTGGAAATGTGTCTTTCCTCTGCTGCCCTGGGCCATGGGGAATACTGCAAGCATTAGGAAGAGAGCTCCCAAATGAGGAACTGAGTAGTGGGGATTAATGTGGGGGTTGTGATCAACCTTGCTATAAAAATACCCAGGGCTTATCTCTCCAAACCGATGAAAATCCTGCGTCGTCTTCTTGAAGTTTCTGGTATCTAAATCCCCTTCAGTTTGTCAGCACCTTTCTGCTTCACCGGATGGAGAGCTGCCAGACTGGTGTCTCATCTCCCTGGGGCCTGCTGCCCACGTAGCAGGGAGCACATTCACATTCAAACCAGCACACTTGGTGATGCGAGAGTGCCCATCGGCTTCAGCTGGCAGTGAAAGAGATTTGTTTGGTGGGGTTTTGTTATAAATGTGGTTGCATATTGCTGTTTCATTGTTTCACAATGAAATGAAACTTGTAATGAGGCCTTTCCATTTTAAGCTCATATTTATGTATTAGAATCTTCAAGAGAAGAATTGCCAAATAATAGCTAAGACAGACTGCTGAATCACAGGTATTGGTTTCTGTTGTTTAATTACCTGCAGGCTGCACTAACCTGCTGGAAAGACCATTGAAGAACTTCCTATACTGTGCTTCAGCTCTCCTTCTTCTGGCAAATGCCTTTCTTCAGGATTAAAAAGTAAATTATTTTCCATCATTTATGTTGCTCAAAAAGATTCATGCATCTTTACTCCCTGTCTGGGGACTTGCATCACTAACAGACGCATGACTTTGAAAACTTTTCTGTCTGCTCTACTGCTAGGAGAGGAACTCTGTACAGCACGATGCAAAGATCCCTTAATATTACACGTGATGTCGTCTACTTCTGGAAAGGCAGCACAACCAGACTTTCCTAAACATGCACACCACTTCTTCCTGTAGTGTCTGCTTCCCGAGGAGCCCAGAGATCCTTGTAGGACCTATAATGAGATGCATCTTGGGATAACACTGTCCTGTGACCACTGCTCCCCTGTCACAGATGGATGAAGAGAAGACTAGAGATGAGGAGTTGGCAGCAGCTGGCCAACAGTTCCAAATGCCAGGTCACATACGAGTCTGATGCTGAAGCTGCAACCTACAGCCTTAGCCCTTACATCTCAATTTCTCTTGAAGAGCCAAGTCATGAGAGGAAAACAAAAGCGATCCTGTTAGTGTCTTCTTCTAATGACCACACTTCCTTGTTTTTTGAGACACTATTGAGGACCAAGGATGGAGATGCTATAACACAGCTGAAGTTACAGATGAGTAATGACAATGGTATTGAAAGAGCTGAATAAAACATGAGCAAGAGAGAAAGTTGCAGCTGCAAAGAGCTGGGGATCAAAGCATGACACATGGAAAACATGAAAGTGGTTAGTCTTAGATACCAGAAAGGAGAAGGGGAGAGAATGAATCCATATTACAGTAATTTTACTGGTCAGTTTTTAAATTGTGAGAGAAATTGTGCTTGTAATTTAAAAAAGACAAAGTGTTTCTTTATTCCAACTGGAGGACCTGATCCACATGAGCTGTAAATGTGTTGGGACAGAAAAATCAAAGTGTCTCAGTGCTGCGAGGCGCTCTCATCATATCATAGTGCCTTTTGAAGCAGTAACTCAGTGATTGATTAGAGGAGATCTAATTAACTAACTACATTACAGGAAAGAAAACAACCATGGAGAAAGTTGTGATACTCTGGTTATTGCATTCATCACAATCTTTGTTCTGCTGCATGGGTGTGGGTGCTCTATGGAAAAGCCAAACCTTCATTCAATATATGACCTGAAAATAAAGATTAACAGTTTCCTTTCTCTTTTTGTTTTGCCTTTTCCATACGACTTCTCTGCGTATTTCTAGACGTTTTAGGAAGTGCATAGATCATATTCATCACTAACATATTCAGCATTAACTGTTTAATATTCACCCACACATGATCTATGTGGGGGTGAAATATGGATATGAACATTATGTTAATAAAGTATCTTCTATTCTTGTTTCTCATTTTAAATTTTGCTTTACAGATTCTGTGCTGCAGAGACTAGGCAAGCTCCATCCCATTGGGAATGACATTTATGAACACTTAGTGCAGCCTTGGTCTGAGTCCGCAGTCAGTGTCTCCCATGGAGTGTGTGAAAGCAGTGTGACCTGAAACTTGACCAGGGAGAGATGTGACAAAAAATAAGGCCAAATGTTACTCATTGGGATTGATGAACATTTTGATGTGCTGTCGTAAAGGGATATAGAGATCACGAGCATATTTTTCTCTCTTCGACGCAGAGACTATGATAAAACTCTACAGCAGTTCAGGCTCTCCAGCAGAGCTTGCTTTGGCTGATTGCCCTTTCATACCTGTTGTGCTTTGGACTGTGATTCTCTTCCCTCTTGGAGATCAGGTTGTTTTATAAAGCTTCTAGACCTTTGCCTGATGAGATCTTCTGAACTACATGGAATCAACCTTGTTGGGCAGGAAACCTTCTTGCATGCATTATTCCAGTGCTGTTGCATGCATTATTCCAGTAGCTTGCATCATCTCCCCACGTACTTGGGTATCCGGTTTCTGTCAGAAACACTTTACTATGAAAAGAACATCTTAGGTTAAATGAATATAAATTTTGCCTATTTTAATCATCCTATTTTAGGTTACTATCAGATATAGCTTTATGGCAAGAACTTAATTCATGTTTGTATTTTCCCTCACTGGTTTGATTCAGAGATGAATACTGCTTCACCAAATGTATGTTTAAATGAAGAAATTTCAGCAAAGGCCAAAAGAGAGGGAAGTAACTACCTTTTAAGGCATTACTGAGTGTCCTCTGAAAGAGGCCATGCCACATAGTCTGGCCCAGAGCTGGTAATTCTGGCTATTCCCTGGGTCAGTTTTGTGCTATTCAGTGTCAGTGACACATAAGATATCCACTGGGTCAATTTTACTCCATTTTTTAACCCCAAAAGAGTATCCTATATACAAAAGAAATGAAATATTCGTGGGTTTGCCCTTCAAGTGTTTTTGTTTGTTTACTGTTTCAGAAGTTACTCTGTTGGAAAAAGAAGACACTTCCACATAAAACGACACATCTGCAAAGCTCATGAAATACTGTCTTATTCTCTGGAGGACACCAACATCCTTCTCCTGTGCAGAAGCCTCCCTAGGGCCTTGCTGTAGGCATGAATGGTAAGAGTAGGCTACTCTGATTTTTATTGTGTCTGCACATGTGCCAACTTTGGTTCCTTCCCTTTTTCTCCTGGTGACTTACTAGATTCATAAGGTGTAGCATAAGTCACCTGAAGTGCTGTAGCCATCAGAAATTGGGAAATGGCTCAGCAGCACAGCTGGTGGTTAGGCTGAGAGCCTGCCCCAGCCAGTGGGGGAAAAGGCTGGTGGGTGAAGGAGTCTGTTTTATTTATGGGAACCATTTCCTCAACTGCTGCAGAATTAGTTCTTACCATTGCACAGCGAATCTGTGTCATGGTCTAAGCCCAGCCGCTAACTCAGAACCATGCAGCTGCTTGCTCACTCCTCCCCTTTCTCCCCCACTCCCGGAGGGATGGGGAGGAGAATCAAAACTGTAAATCCCATGGGTAGAGATAAGAACAGTCTGGTAACTAAGGTAGAACACAAAACCACTGCTGCTACCACCAAGAATAACGACAAGGGGAATAACAAGGGGAGAGAATATAAAACTAGAAAGGGAAAAGGAAAAGAAAGCAGTAAACACAAGTGATGCACAATGCAATCGCTCACCACCCACCGACCGATACCCAGCCCGACCTCAGCAGTGATCTGGGCCTTCTGTGAACCCCCCTCAGTTTCTATACTGGCATGATGTGCTGTGGTATGGAATACTCCCTTGGCTAGTTCAGGTCAGGCGTCTCTGCTTCCTCCCGGCTTCCCGTGCCCCTCCTCACTGGTAAAGCATAAGACTGAAAAGTCCTTGGTCAGAGTAAACATTACTGAGCATCAACTGAAACCATCGGTGTTATCAGTGCTGTTCCCAGGCTGAAAGTCAAAACCACAGCACTGCACCAGCTACTAAGAAGGAGAAAAATGACTGCTATTGTTGAACCCAGGACAATCTGTAATAAAGGGATCTATGTATTTGGAAAAGTGCCTTGCTCTGAACTTCAAATAATGCTTTGTTTGAAAAGCTGGGGGTTTATTTGTATTTATAGAAAATGAAACCAGCGGTTCCCCTGTGCTAGCATGTGCCCTGGAAATGACCATTCAGCCTTTTGTGTCTAGTGCTTTAGAATGCTTCTATTTAACTTTGTCTGGCTTTCTGCTGCTATTAATTGTATCTATTAGTCATTAGTCTGTTAAGCTCTTCTTGTATCTCGGTTCTTTGGAGAAGAAGAGTCATTTGAAATAGTTGGAGAATGCTGGCTGGGCAAGTGATTGTCTTTACAAAACATAACCATTATGTTCCTCTTTATTTACAATGATTGTAAATGGAAATGCATCTATTGTTTGTGTTTCTCTGAAATTACATATCAGACTTTCAGACACCTGAAGACCCATTATCGTCTCCATCGGTTTTGTGTTGCTTTGTCTATGACAGAAAATGTCCTTCATTGGCCTTTCAAAGAAATAGTGTCTCATCAATTGGGAACCAATTTAGGATTCATTTCATTCAGCAGATCATTAGAATACATATGGCACTTGCAGAGAAAATCAAACCACATGGAAACAGTAAAGCCTGGCAGTTTTGCCTCATCAACAGTAATAGTCCAGCATCTCTAGGGAAAAAAACTATGATATTCTTTAATTCTGAAGCCTATCAACATTTACCAAAACTGGGTTTTGTATTTTTAGCCCATTACAAAAATACCAATAGTTATGATTCTTTTTTTGGGGGGAGAAAGGGGTGAAAAGACAAACAGCTGCAGGGACTTGTGGCAGCTTCGGATTCTTTATTTGTTTGACCTGATTTAACAAGCTTCCTCTGTTGAAATATCATAGTCTATGTTGGGAATCCTGTCAGGAAGCACAATATGCGCAGTGTGGGTGAGGAAGCTTGCATCAACTGTCAATGAAGATCAATTATAGGAATTATTGAATTACACATTAGATAAGAAGCAGATGACTCCTTCTTGCATGCAAGCGCGCTATTAACTATTTTTGCCTGAATTAAAATACAGCCATATAAGCACTGAAAATCTGTGCCTGAGCCTCACAACCTGCCCAGGCTCATTGATTATTTTATGCTTTACGATTCAAGTCCTGCAGTCCTGTGGCTTTGGTGTGAAGCACTGTACAGAGAAAGCACCAATCTCCTAACACGCTACAATTTACATGCAGCTTGGGCAGAAATAGCCCCTTCCAAAAGACTTGTCAGGGATGAAAAGGAAGATGCTATTTAGCAGTTGCCATATTCTGATGTGTTGGTACTCCCAATTCATGCTGTGGGAGTTGTGTGTCCTTTTGCTCGTACCACAGCTGGGTGGTTGATGACAGGGTGGTGAGACAGGCTGTTCCTGCACCTTCATCCTTTATAAATACCTTGTATTGGCCTGTTGATTGGATCTTTTTGAATGTCCAGATGGCATTTTTGCCCCAAGAGGCTACATATAAGTGGGAAGACTGCTTCTAGAATAGCCATCCTTTAGCAGACTACACAGCTGCTGAACAGCACTGCCAGCAATGCCTGTCTGTGCCTCTGGTGCAGTTTAGTGCTGAAGAATCCCAGCTTGGCAAAACAGAAAGCGAGTAGGATTTAAAGAACTCTTTTCAAGAGGAAAATAGCTGTTCTTAGTCACAGGAACTAGATGATATATCATCTTCTGATGCTTTCTGAGGTACTGAAAAGCATCAGAATGAAACCCAGGAGAACACAGAGAGAAGTGCAACAAACCATGCAGCACCTGTGCAAACACTATTTTATTCCAGCATCTTGTCTTCTGAAATGTAAAAATCTTTATTTCCTAATATGTGTTCATGATGGATTGAGCTGATGCAGAACCCAAGCTCCTCTGCTGTTTTTTACTGTTGTTTCTGGAGGATTTTAAGTAGTAGCTGTGTTCTGCTTTAGAAAGGATGTTAACAAATAACTTGAGCATAGAGTGTTCTGGGTTTGTGTTTTGTCATTTTGAGGTTGGCTATTAGGCTTTTCCTAATAATTGCTTGATATGAAAAGCGGACTACTTTCTGCTTCATGTTTAAAAGGCTTAGGAGCTGTAATACCCCAATAGGGCTGCCCCTCTACCTTTGTTTCCAAGAAAGTAATTGCTATGAACTGTTTTCATCCACTGGCACAATTAAATGAATGCTGCATCTGATCCATTTCAGAATTTCGGCAAATCAATGCACAAGACTCACTGCTCTGAAGGAAACTGGATAGCGGAGTGCTGCGAAGAACAGAAAGGAGAAAATATCCTACTTTAGTGCTTATGTAATTCATTCAATTATAGAGGAATTTGAAACAGCGGAATAACATCTTTTATTAAAAAGCAATTTAAAAGTTTAAGCCCATCTGCAGAACTTTAAAAACACAGAGAAAAAAAAAGGAAAGAAAGAAGGTAAGTAGCCTTGACCCTTTTTTTGCAGGAAATGTTTATTCTCTTTTGCATGGAGTTTCCATTCCTCTTTCAAGACTTGTATTTTAGTATCCAGCCCATGGCTAAAAATAGCTAAATGCAATTCACTGGCAGACCATGAACATTGCATCACTGCAACAACCTCCCACCATGCTTTTGTGTGAGTGTATTTGTTTGAGGAAGTACATACTGGGTTTGTAGCCTTCTCTTTCCAGGTGGCAAGGGAAATTCAAAAGTGTAAAGAAACAACATGAGCCAGGCCAGTCCCCATCAGGAATGGTAAACAGTGCTCCAAAAAAGTGTGATTTGACCATGCAGAGACCTCCAGAGAAGCCAGAAATTGTCATTCAGTTCCTATATGAACATGAAGTTACTTCACTGTTTGTCAGTGTTACCTCTTAATCACTTATTCATCACAATTCTTACCATGGCAAAGCTGTTTAAAAATCAGAATCCCACAATAGTCACTGTAAAACATTTCTTGGCCTCCAAGCAAAGAGTATAGAACTAATTCTAGAAGAATTAAATAAAGTAACATGTAGGCTGTCATTGCTGAGTTCTTCAAGGCAGGAATGAACACACCCACTCAGAGCAAGAACATCTTAAATCTGTAAAGTACCAAAATCGTGATTCCAAATTAGAAAATAGACAGGCAATCACATCTCAATTTCTTTCAGTCTTACCTGTAAGAGTCCTTCTACATCAAGGCTGTCATTGCCTCATCTGATGCCTTTATTTATACTCTGAACAAAGTGCTACTATTGTTCTTTTCTACCCTATTCATTCTTGCCACCATGACGCTAAGGCTGCAGTGCACAGATTACTGTTTACTGCGATTATTGGAATAAATCTTCAAAAGGTAACAGAATTTCTTTCAAGTTCAGCTACATGAGGAAGCCAAGTCTACCTCTGTGTCTTCATCTATATTACTACTTACTTTTGATGGTTCAGCCTGACAGTATTTGTTTTACTAAACTGGATGCAAGAATGTGTGGTTTTATTTTGCTTGTAGATAACAAATCTTGGATCTCTGCAGTATGTTGTAGCTACATCTGTCAACCAACACCAGGCTGCAGGAAAACACCTTCTATTTCCCAATGACTTCTACAGCAACAACAGGGGCAATTACCTCAGTGTGTGGATTTGCTATGAGCAGCCTCTTCCAAACTGAACTGGAGTTGGTATTGAACTGACCTGTTCAAAACACCCCAACAGGCTAAACCCCAAACCAAAGGAACAAACATTCCTGTTTCAAAAAAGGGGGATGTTTTCCACTCCACTGGAAAAGTGATTTAGTGATGCTTCCCTCCCCACGTGGCTGCCTGCCATTTCTTATCTCACCTTACTTATTCCAGAAAACTCCCTAACAAAACTAGACCCGTTTTCCCCAAAATCACAATAGCGGTAGTGACATGCAAGTATCTTTCAACACCATCACACTAACCCTTAAATCAGATTCTTACACCTTTCTGGAAGTCAGACAAAGAGCTTTATGGGTAGAAATGGCTCTGCCACTCATCTGCTCAGATGTGTCTGGCACATCCCAGTTTCTGGCTGATATCAGAGGCAGAGATCAACAAAGAGCCTATTATTTATATTAGAACAGAATGAATCTTTTTGGGAGCTTTCCCTTGATGATGGTCAGAATTCCAGTTTCCAAATATAGCACATGGACTGGATTGAGTCAGAGATTCTTTCACACAAATCAGGATACACAATGCTTTTCAGCCCACAGGAGGCTGGGGAATGCCAGGTTTCTAAATGGGATTCCAGCACATGGCAATGAAGCACTTATGAGCATCCCACAAGCAAGCAAATCATTGTTGTAGTAAACTAAAGGGTGTCTTTCCTGTGGATTTGTTGATTTAAGGCAAGGAAGAAAGTCCTCCTGTGAGCATCCAGAATTCATTCTCCCTAGAATCAAAATAAGATTAAATTCTAATAATATGTTTGAATTGTTCTCTCAAAAGAATTTGGTGCCTTCACTGTAAAGGTGTCTATGTCCGTATTTCTTTTGCAATCTTGGTAAACTATAATTTGACAAGGCCATCATTTACATGATTATCTAACCTCCAGAAGAGTTGAGTATTTTCCATGCAATTTACAGATGCTAAACTGCCCCTGTCCCATTCTAGGCTTTATCTTCTAACACAGAGTTCATCACTGCCTGCCTTTCCATGGCAATGAAAACATCTGAATAGCTCTTTAGCTACATTTAAAACAAAACATTTATTACAGTTGCTCAGCTACTTTGTCAGTTTTGCTTTAATTAAGCCCCTGTCACTTACTGCTCTGCAACACGTCATTCCCATTAACAATTCCATGACAAATTCAGTTTTCAGCTGCTGCAGGAGACGTTAATGTGAACACATCAATATTGATGTGTCTTGACAGATCGCGAGGTTTAATAAATTGCTTTCCCTAAAACAATTTTTGTGGAATCAGGGGTGTTCCTGCAATAGCACAAAGGAAGCCTGAAGCTGAGATATGTAAAAGAACAATTGCTTTTCACTGCATTTGAAAGTTAATCAATTATTTCTCCAGAAAGTCTTGAGGCATTTGTTTTAGGATAAATGTTATGACCCAATTCAGTTACCATTTAATTTCGGTCACTTTAGAAACTTAGTGCAATTGTGTTTTGACTTATGAAGAAATTCAACATCTGGATGTATGTTAGGAAAGTTTGGTAAGAAAACCTGTGTAGGCACTGACCAGCGTGTGCTGGAATGAGGAACCCTCAGAACTGGGATTAGGTCTGAAGAGCATCATATGTCTGTGTTTTTTAAATGAGAGATGATGGCCACATACCTACAAAAGAGGCTACCATGTGGATTCAAGCCTCTATTTTAATGGATTTTACCTCTGTAAATATAAAACAATGTATAAAACCCCAGTGAACATCAGCACTTATATAATACTTCTATTAGATTGCTAATACAAATGAAAAAGACCTTTAATATTTCAATTCAAATAACCTTAAAGAACATTATCAGAGCTAGCTCTGTACCTAACTTCTAGTGGAAGTCAATGGAAGAACCACCTAACAGCCAATTACATCCTTTAAAGTTTTATTTCCTTTGTGCTTGTTCTAGGAGAATGACTGCAGAGTGGTCTTCTTCCAGAAATTCTGAAGAGGAAATGGAAAATACTGCTCAAGGAAAGATAAGAGCATTCTTTGCTAGCAATTGGTTTTCTTTTCCTAGCAATTGGTTCTCTTTGCCTTCACACCTTTCTCCCTCATCCAGAACTGTTACTCCTGAAGATGTACTGTGCAAATGTTTTTACCCCCTGTAGTGTGCAGGACTATTCTATCTAAATTGGATATTTCGGGATAATTTGGAAAAGGAAAGTAGGAAAAGTGTGCCTAGGATCTAAGGATTATTTAGGTCCTGTTAAGTGATGGTGAGAGCTACTACTGGCAAGAGTTTATGACAGCATTTAAGTCAGCCAAGATCAGCCCTGAATTTTGACACAGAAAGTGCTAACCAGCTATAACCAGAGTTAGGGCTAGGGAGAAAAACCATAGATCACAGAATTGTTTGAGTTGGAGGGACCTTAAAGATCATCCAGTGCAGGAGCTTGGTTTATTACAGGAGTTCTTACATACTGGTGAGTTAGAGACAGAGATATAGCTGATAAGGGGTCATTAATTTTCTGTTTTCATGGGCATACAGATTAGCTATGGTAAAGGCCATCTGGAACATTCAACAAAAGAATCACTGAAATCAAGAACTTATTTCTGGGGCCCACATCCTATGGAAGCCCAGGTTGGCAACTGCTACCAGTGTACATGAATAATCAGCATTAACATTTGGAAACAATGGAGCTGAAGAGGTTTCCATGTAGGAAAATTTTGGTCATGCTTAGCTCTTAGATTTGTGATAGCACAAGACCTTTTAATCACTTTCTAGCCATATATAAGTCTTGGGAGGTGAGCATCCTGGGAGCAGTCATGAGCATCTTGCTGCTCCAGTGATGAAGATATTAAAGAGTGATGCTGCTGTAAATACAGGAATTCACAGCCAGAAGGTGTTAAGGGAGATCTGGCATCTTTCTGCCCATTAAAACATGGCAGTGGAATTTTGGATGAGAATCCAAGTACCAGGTTCTTGGCAAAAAGATGGCATACCTGCATGCCTGATCCTTTCTTTTTCCATTAATTTGGTGACTATAGACCCTGAGCAAGGACTTTACAGTGAGAAGCAATCTTTGGAACACAGTCACCTTGGTGCACTATCCAACAGCATGAGGGAGGGGAATTCTGGCCAATGAAATCAAGGGAAACCCCTACTCTTACAATAAAAATGCTACACAGATGGTAACCAATTCAGTGCATGGTATGATGTCAAAACATGTTGAGCACCACACTGGCACCTGTTTAGGGAAAATCTTAGAGCTATTTATTCTGTTATGCTTTTGAATGACCTGTTAATAGCAAGGAATAAGTCCTTGTTTTGTACAATTGCAGGTCTGCTGCTGATCCCTCAGGTTAAGTGAGTTTATTCACGGAAGTAGCTGTCATGATCAAGGAGTGATACATAATCTGACCATTACAAAGACAAAGCACTAGTGTGCTAGGAATGCTCTTGAAAAAGAGGATCACAAGTATCTTCACAAGAAGATCACTTCTGCTTTCACTCTGAAGACTTCAGAGCAGCAATTTAAAGGAAAACAAAATACATGCTCTTCTGAAAAGGTATTTATTTATTTATTACTTGAGATATCACAAATGGGTACTGAGGGTTTTAGCATGGAAACTGCACAGCTTTTCCCCTTCTCCTCTACTCCCTCCATCTGCCACTGCAGTTTCTTAATGTTTGACAACAATTCTGGTGCAGCTGTATTGTTATGCTACTATTTACTTTTGCTGGTAGACATTGTTGTTCATGTGAGTCTCTTACACAAAGAAGAAAAACCAGTAAGTGGTCTTCTACCACAAGGCTGCTGCTAGCAAAGTACGGACTTAAGGGCCTTGTTAAACTGAACTAATCTAGCGTGAGCTCTCTCCTAAATTATGAGAATTGTATCTGTCCCAAGTCATGCTTTTAACAGCCAGCTTCCTTGCTTGCAAGCACTCACCAGTACGTAAAGAAATCCTTATTTATTAAATAGTAAGTTATAAAACATGCAAATTGTAGCACCTGAACTCACACTATCATTGGACCCACTGGGCAGTTGAGAGGCCAGTTCCCCACCTGAGGCAGACTTTTCAGCCAAGCAGCTCACCTGGCTGGTCACATCTGGGGTACTGGGGGAGCCCAGCACTGTGGCTGATATGTTGTTGAAAGGAAAGTGTTACCTTCTTATTTGAACAGGTAATGGGAACAATATGGGAATGAGCTATCAGAAAGAGAATCCAGCTCCTCCTCTTCCCCCATTTTCCAGATCTAAAGTTCAGATGTGTTAATTTCTCAGTTGGCATCACAAAGGTAGATACAGAACAGGAATTCTGGCAATTAAGAAAGAAGAGGGGGACTAATGACATGTGCATGGGAGAAGGGGAAAGGCAGAGAAGCCTGAAGTGGGACTTGGAGCCAGTGGAAGGTGTCCCTGCCCTGTAGAGGGGTGGTGGAATGAGATGATCTTTGAGATTCCTCCAAACCCAAACCATTATGACGGTGAAGTTCTCATTGTTTGGGTGGCACACAATGAGACTTCTCCAAAATCTAGGACAGAGTACCCTTAGACATGACAGGGTTCTCAATACCAAAGCAGGATGTGGTATTGTACTAAAATGCACTAGCCTGAAAACTGACCAGTTTATGAAAGGAAGCTCTTTCTTGCCCTTCTGTTTTACAGCTGATCTCTCCTGTGCAATGCAGCTGGGGATGAGACATGGGCAATGACAGTGACCTGAGTGAAATCCAAAAAAAGCAAATTGGCAGTGCAGACAGTGGGCAATAAATTAGATTTTAAAAAGTCTTTCAGGTTTAATAACTTGAACTGAACACAGATACAGAAATTTGAGACAAGAAATACACCAAAAATCTGTCAGTGTTCCAGGGGTGGACTGGAAGAGGTGGGAGGAAGCACAGATCTGTAAAATGATTTGTATAAAGCCATAATATAACAAACCCATCAGTGCATTACTTTATTAGAGAGATGCCAAGCCAGTATTAGTGGAATTAAACTGATTGCTGGATAGCAAAAGATGGTGCTTTATGTCACCACGCAGCAACCTGATTTTTAAGGCAGCCCACCCCCTAGCTCCTGCTACCAGCTTTAAACCCTGCTAGGATGCTGTGCAAGTGACCTGTCCTCGGGAACGGCCCCTCGTGCTCTGCAGAACTGCGCTGTTAGCAGACAGCATCGATGCTTCGCGCTGCTGCTCCCCACTGACATCCCTGCACGGACCCGTGCTCAGCAAGGTCATGCTGCACTCCACGGCCCATTCCGATGGATGGCACGTAGGCGCCGTGGAGGGGATGCCGAGTTTCACCGCTGCTCCCCTTGAAAGCCAATTACCCTGCGCATGAACAACACGGCCGTATGTATCGAAAAGGACATAAAGGTCAAATATGTTGCAGAAAGAAAGCTGAAGGCTTCTGCACACATCTGTATTTCCCCTCTGGCTGTCCTACGCCGGGCTCAGCTGCTGCCGGCTATGGCGCACTGTCTATGGCTGACCCAGCCCCAAACAAAGGTCCTCTCCGTGTTTTAACCTTCGCCGAAGGACTGAGGATTCAACAGAGGCAGCGCTCACCCGCAGGCCGAGCGGCGCCCGCTTCACGGGACCGGCGGCAGCGGCGGCACCACCCGGCAGCCACCGCCTGGCCCGGCCGGAGCGGAG
>JAOEHX010047381.1:0-12345 GCA_025448015.1 Bolborhynchus lineola | reverse complement strand
GGCAAAGGATGAAGAACAGCAAAGTTCTGTAAAGAGAAGTAGGAAATTGAGCATTGGTAATGGTCTGTTTGGTGAGTGAACCTGAAAGAAAATCCAGGAGCTGATTTTCTTTTCCAAACTACACAACAGCCTTATTTGAATTCCAGGCAGTGCAGTTGCTGTCAATGAGGGCAGGTTGCAGTGGACTTGAATCCTTTTTCCCTCTGGTCATATCTTGTTGGTTGGGTACAAAACCAGGCCTGTTGCAGTCACTGTTGTGGAGGCCCAGACTTAGTCTCTCTCAGACTGAGTGCTTCCCCTCAGTCTCCTTTGCTGCTTTGGCTTCTTCACTGGGAAAAGTCCATTTAGGCTCAGTGAAGAAAGCACATTTGGAATAAGTGATGTGGACTCCATTGTTTCTTGCTTTTAGAGTGTATTTAATAACTCAGGATTGATACATAGACAGGTTCAGTGGCACCGCTATATCACATTTTGCATTTCCTTAAGCTCAGCAGCTGCTGCTGTGGATTTTAGACTGTACAGAAGTGATTTTATTCCCCTCTCTTCCTTCTCTCACCTCTGGTCCTATGCTACCCACCTTGCTCATTGTCCTTCCTGCTCAGCTCCTGTCTCATTGCTTGTACTAGTACTGACAATTGCTGTTTGCAGGAAAAGGGAATTAGATGAAAGCAGCTTAATCTGTAAAGGAATTACCTGACTGTGGTGTCCTCAGGTGTCTTTGCTGGCATCTGTGACACATCCTGACTGCTCTGTTGTACATTGCTGGATGGATAAGCCTGGTTTGAGGACCAAATAACTGGAACCATTACATATCCTTGCAAAGCTGTAGGTGGGAGGATTTTTGTGTGGTTTTGCTTGTAGTGCTACCATGGAGTTGTTGTAGTAGAGTCTGACTTGCTGCAAAAGCCAGGAGTGGGATTTTACTGCTGCCGAGTTTGGGATGTGCATATCTGGGCCAGGCCATTCAGTTTGGGCACTGTAAAATGGAAGTTTTCTCATGAACAAACGCATTTAAATTCATGTTCCCCACTTATTTCAGCAATCTAGAGGAGATGGTAGGGCTTTCTAAAATAGACTTCTGGCCTTTGTTGCCTGGAAGCACTTGACGGTGGTTTTCCATGGTGATGTTCTTTGCCTTGATTGGGATATAGGCAAAGAATCAAAATGATGGACTTCTGTCTCTCGTTAGGACCTCTTGTTGTACTTCCTTCTACAGTTAAGAGGATATCATAGATCCATGCAGTAGATCTCAGTAGTCAGTGTTGGACATGTCTCTGTAAGTCACGGTGTGAGAAGACCGGATTGGCTGCTAAAGGAACTGTTGCTTGGATCTTTCCAGACTCACAGTAGTCTTTTAGTCCGTGAAGCTCATGTCTGTCTTCCTTTATTCCCTTTATGCTTTGTGCTTACAAGTCCTGTTTTGGGCAGACAGTTTTTCTTGGTTCCACTGTGTGCAGATGCACACTTCACATTCAAATGGCCACCTGGGATCCTGGAGCCTTTCCTGTCTCTCATGCATGGAGCTGTTAATTTTGCTAGTTCCTTGTGCTGTTGCTTTCTGAAGTAACTGATCAGCTACTAAAACAGTCACACAAAGGCATTTCTGCTCTCATATGTCCTAATGCAGTGTCTTGCTGCAAGCTGCATGGCTGGGATGTGGAGCTTGGCACTGGTGCATCTGTGTTACTGTGCTTTGCGGTCTGGAATAGCTTCTTCAAGCTGCTGTGTCAAAATTGGGCTTCAATCAGGCTGAGAAGCTTGATCCATTTTGTAGCTTTAGAATAAGATCTTCCAATTTGGGTTAAATCAAACTTAGGGGAGGCTTGTTTTCCATTGGGCACTTGCTCTCAGGTTTTGGGATTGTTTGACACCAGGTAAGTTGCTTTGCAGCTCTGTGGAATAAACGCTCAGGAGCTTCTCAGCTACCTTGTCATAGACAGCACCTTGTTGGTTGTATCTCATTCGAGTGAAAAGAATGGCTTTAGCTAGGAAATCTTGTTCTCCTCTCTCTGGAAATGCTGAATTTGGTGGTCTCTGGCTTTTGGGAACGTCTGTTGGAGGCTGGTTACTTACTTTTGACGTGTCTTTGATCTCTTTAGCAGGTGGTGCAATCTCAGAATTGTTATGAAGACACTCTTCTTTAGCTTCCTGTATTCTTTCCTATTTTGGCACCATAATGTGGAAACTAGATGAAATGCTTAGTCAGAGTGGACTGACTGACACAGCAGACTGATTGCTCATGGATTCAGGGAGTGACTTTTGTATGAAATGACTATGGAAGAGGAAGCAGCTTCATTCCTCCTTACCTGCCTCTGCATGGAACAGTGTAAGATGCTAACTCTCAGGTCGTGCGATTTGCAAAGAGACTTGTTGGACTGCCTTGGTGGTGACATATTGAACTGTGTCTGAAGTGAGCTGGAAGGGACCTCCAGAGCTTATCACCGTTGTCTTTTAAATCCCCTTTTTTTAATTCCTGGATTGAAGAATACCCAAAGTGTGTATTTTTATTCCTGATGACTCTGTATCCTGCAAACATCCCTTTCTATGCCGTTAAGTTTCATTTTAGTGAGTTGTGAGTTCTTCCATGCTTCTTCACCTTACCAGCTTTTTGGGCAGCTTGCTATGATGTCTTCTGTGCTGACACTCCTGCTGATTATGTACAGGTGGACAGAGATTTGAGGTGAAGAATCAAGAAACCCTCTGAAGTCTGCAAAGAACGAAGCTTCATATTGTGAATAATTCAGACATGAAGGATGACCCTGCTTATGGGAGAAAGGAGCCCTAGATAAAACACTCAGCTGTTGTGCTGTCTTTTAACCTGTGATATGAAAAGCAGTGTTGGCAGTTTCTGTCCCTGCAGAAGTGGTTTTATTCTGTCCCTTTCTTGTGTGGTGCCCTGTCAGAAGCAACTGGTTTCCTCCTTAGCTGGTAGGAACTGGCAGATGGAGAAAAACCAGAACCCCACCTCTGGATCAAGAGTGGAAGAAGAATGCTAACAGCTCACTCCAAGCCATGCTTGAACCACTTACTCCTTAAAGATGGTTGGAGTATTTTCCTTGTGGGAATGGAAAGAGACACTTTATCCAGTACCGACAGCCTGAGAGCTCTGTGCCAGACCAACTGTCTGTCAAAAGGCTTTCATTCCTAATGCCCTTTGCTTTATAGACTTCTATAGGTCCTATGCAATTACTTATAGTTTTCCCCCAGCTGTAATTACTGAGCTCATCATTGCGTATTGGAATCGTCAAAGCATCCTGCAGACGTTAAAACCCAACGAGAGGAGTCATGAAGAGATCTCTTCAGTTGCAGACGGAAGCGCAGCAGTTGCATGAGATGAAGTATGAGAAGAGAGGAGACACTTTAAATCAGGAGGGTTTTTAAAACTGGTGGTTTCATTTCTGGCTTTAGTGCAGTGGCTGCTTCATGTGATGAAATCCGTGTGTACAGTAGGAGTTTTCTTTGTTCTTTCTGCTTCTAGGATGACTTGCATCTCCCCTGGAATGCTTTTATGTCAAATCCACCCTAGTGTGGCGTGGCTGACCCCACAAGCTTTAAAAGATGCCCAGGCAGTGGTTCTTTAGGTTGTCCTAAAGCATATGATTTGCCACAGACTCCAGCCTCTGATTCTGTTAAACCTTTGCTGTACAGTGTATATGTCCTTGGTTTCTTTTCCTTCATCTCCTATTTTATAGTATCTGTAGTTTTGTACAATATTTGACAGATACTGGCTTGGTGGTAGTCTACAGCAGTGATGGTAGGTTTTGTGGTTGTAAATAAAGAGGTATGTTTCATTTCCTAAAGTCAATGGCTAAGTCTTGGCTTCTCCATACAACCCTGCTTGTGTCTATGGGGACAGCGGTTAGGAATAGCAGCACAGCTCTGTGTGAACACACTGTGCCCTCAGCACAGCTGGTGTGTTCCTTTGGGACACTGGAGCACTATGTGGGTTACACTGGGGTGTCTCATCCTCAGTTTGCTGTGGTTGCAGCAGAGGAGTGGTTTCTGTTTGACACAGCGCATCACTTGAGCATGGGGCTTTGGGGTCGGTGGCTGTACGTGGCACAGGGCTCGGCCTCGCAGCTCATCTGAGCGATGCCATGGGGCCGGTGCTGGTGAATCCCTTCTGAGTCAGGCAGTTGATGTCAGGAGCCTTTTATGTTGAGCCCTCATCTCAGAGGACATGCTTTGGCTTCCACGGGAGGGGAGTTCTTTGGGGCCACATTCTGCCCCAGGGCTGTGACATCAGCACTGTTCCCTTGGGAACGGGGAGATGGGGCTGCGCTGAGCCCTGTGCAGCTGTGGGAATCAGCAGGGATAAGCACTGCTCAGGTTGGCTTCCATTTTCAGCACCATAAGATAGCTAGAGGTTGCAATGTTGGTTTTGTGATCTTGGTCGCTTGAGGAGTACTTTGGGATTTGGGATATGTGTACATAATCCAGAACTGTGCAGGTGCTGCATAGGGAGTCAGGTTTTCCTCATGCCCCAACAGCATTTTAAATGTTCCAGGAGTGATTACTTGTATTGCTTTATGGTTTGGTGGGAAAGTTAAGTTGGAACAATACTTCTTTACAGTGGGAATAGATTCACAGACGGTTTGGGTTGGAAGGGACCTTCAGGATCATCTGCAATGGTCTCTTAAAGTCTTGCAGAGAAGGGGGGATTTCACCTTTAAGTTGTCAGCTATATCCACATGGCTGGAATGTGGTGGCTAAAAACATCCTGCTGCCCCGTTCCCACGACTGGGTCTCATGATTCACATTCAGACCAGTGCAGTAATGTGTTGCATCTCTTTTAGCTTCGTTGTACTTCAAGGCTGTCTTCCTGGAGGATTTTTCTTAAGGGAAGGATTAAGTCTTGAAGGGGATGCTGGTGGGATTTCAGATCTACCAAGTTTGAAGACTTCCAAAGAATGACTGTGGTGACCCATCTGATTGATAACCCCAACATGGAGCCCCTGGGGAACAGCCACATCCTTGGGCTGCTCCTCTGTGCTTTCCATGTGCCTTTGGTGGCTTCCTTTGAAGGAGTTACCATCCCGGCAGAGCTGAAGTCCGTCGTGGCGCAGGTGGTGGTGAACACCACGTCGTGCAGCGTCACCTGCGGGCTGGGCTTCAAGCTGGAGGAGCTGTGCGAGGTCACCCCGGCCGGCGAGAGGAAGAACTGCACCGTGCGCCGCACCGGCTGCCTCCGCACCTGGGTCTGCGGTTTGCTCCACTTCACCCTCCCCGAGGGCCAACCCTTTCAGCTGAGCTGCCTGATCTCAGACAGCGTGGGCAATGGGAGCCAAGGCTACAGCTACACGTGGAGGTTTGCCCCAGGCCTCATCACCACAAAGGAGGTCCTGTTCAGACCTTTCAGAAACCCCAGGCCTGTTGTCAGGTTTTGCCCTACCAAGGAGTCGGACGCAGGGACTTACCGATGCGAAGTGCAGGTGGTAAAGACGTTCAAAGTGATCAAGAGGGTCTACTTTGCAATCAGAGTGATCCACAAGGACCTGGTGGATCTGAACTTCCAGAAATTCCTGACTTGGGAGCAGAAGTTAGCGGCAAGCAAGGTGGAAGAGAACCTAGAAACTGACGTCTATGAGGTGCAAGAAGAGAAGCCCTTTTGGAGAGGAGAGTTGTTTTATCGATGCTTGGTCGGAATTGGCAGTGGGGTGGCAGGGGGTATCTTGCTGAGCGTGGTGCTCCACTGCGTGCAGAGGATTTGGAGCAGGAGAGCTGCAGAGCAACGAGCTGAGATTTAATGTCGCTTCTGGTCTGTCTCTTTCTTGATGTAGTGTTTCGTGGGGGTGGTTGTGGGTTTTCTGGCTGACACACTTTATTCCCAGATACTTTCTGAAGCTTCAGAGTAATTTAGAACATGAGCATAGAACCAGAGCTTGGGTCTTACTAGAGTGGTGCAGAGAGAGCTCCAGATGGAGCAAGGCAGTTTACCTCTCCATTGTGAGAAAGGATGGGCTGGCATGGTCCAGGCAGGAGTTAGAGGACTCTGAGCTGCAGGAAACTGCCCATTGCCTTGCTGTGTTTCTCCTCCAGACCTTTGTTTTACTTCTATGTGTTTAGGGGGTTTTATTTAGCTAACAACTTGTGGTGTTCCTTACTCTCCTGCCTTGCTGAGGGCCCTGGTGCCAGGAGCTGACAGATTGCTCTGTGGTGGATGGTGGTTCTCCAGCAAGAGGTGCTATCGAGGTAGTGTTCCAAACCCGGGTTCCTGCCTCTCTGGTGTCCATTCCACGGCTCAAAGGTAGATCTCCAAGGTCTCAGTAGCTGGGGGGCAGTGTGGGGACAAGCAGTGGGTGCCTGATTCCTCAGGGGGGATTTATGTTCTTCCACTGGAGCCTGGAAAAGTACCTTCAAGCAGTAGCTTGGAGCTTGCCCTGCTCCTTCGTAGTGGAGAAGAGCGAGGCAGGGAGCACTGGGGAGTGCAGGCAAATCTGCTGCTTAGGAACATAACGGGGTGGTTTTAATCAGAGCTGAGCTCATTCCTAAGGGGGAGGAAGGGAGGAGCTCAGTGGGCTGCGGAGCTTTCATTTTGCCTGGTGATTAATAAGTATAAACCATGCAGCATCTCCATAGGCAGTATTGTTCCCCTCTTTGTAGCAGAATTCACAGAGGGACCTATTAAGTGCCTTCTCTTTCACCTTTGCCTCTTATCTGACACCAAACAACTATATTTACTCAGTCTATTTCCTTTTCTCTTCCCCGGTGAACTAAAGAACAGGAATGCACAGCACATATATTACAGATTGAAGCATATTCCTTTCTCTTTTTGCCTGAACAACAAAAGAGATGCTTTAATATGGCAAGAGTTGGATGTGGAGGTAAATACCTGACTTGATTAATCCTATATAGAAAATCAGGCTGAAAGAGGAAGCTAAGTCTTTGTGTATAGTGAGGGAGGTAGGAGGTGTATCGGGCCAGTGGGCTGTGGACCTTGTCTAGCTGTATCCAGATGGAGGAGCAAGCCCGTCATCAGGCTTCACTTCCCTGTGGGTACTTGCACAAGTTCCCTCTTTCCATGGGGAGACCTTAATGGGCAGAAGACCCATCAGAAGTTTGGAACCTGACATTCTGCAGCGCCAGGAGATGCCTTTGGGAAGGTGGACTGCCCCTTCCTGACGTCCGGGGCCACCCTTCTGGGAAGGGACTTCCCACACACCAGCTTTAGAGGGCTCTTTTTGCCCCCTGAACATGAGGAAATGGGAGCTAGAACTTGATGAATGTGATGCCCATCGCAGGGGAGAGGAAGCTGCTGTCTGCTCTCCTGTGTGTTCTGCTGGGTGGGATGAGACCTGCTCTGCTTTGGGGCAGGCTGTGCTGAAGAACTCCCTGAAGAGCAGGAGCAGACATGCTTGGATTGGGAGCTAATGGCTAAAATTAACAGAGAGAAGCTGGCCCATCTGGAAGAGCCTCTGCTCTTTGTCATGGAAATGACATCGCATCCTGTGGGCAGCTGAGCTTCAGACACACAGAAAGATGATATGAAAGATCCAGGACAATCCATTTTCTCCCTGCTTAGCTCAGGAGGTCAGAGTGGGAGCCAACAGGGTCCTTTATCTTCTTGTGTCCTCTCTTTGTTCTTCTGAGGGGACCCAGATGCCCACAGCAGGAAAGATTAATACATATTTTAATGCTTATTGCAAGATGGATAATATACATATTTGTAATGCTTCTTTTAAGAGGTGGGTTTGTGATGGCCGATGCAGCTTCAGCTGTCAGAAAGGATGGATCTGGGCTTCTTATTGGCATCATGGCTGTTTGAAATGGCACTTTCCTGATGTGAGGTTTTTTGGGGTTAGCTGGGGGTGGAGGAGAAGGAAGAGAGAGCAGGCTGAGCTGGGGGAAGGGAAGGACATGAAGAGAGGGGATAGGGCACTTGGGATGTACAGGGGGGTCAGTGAAAGCTGAAGCCAGGACCCCGCAAAACAGTGTTCTCTCCCCATCCATACATTTCGTTCTGTCTCTTCCTGTAGTATCCATGTTTTCTTAGCCCCTGTTCCTGTTCTTCCAACGTAACTGGCTCAGTTACAGGACAGAAAGTGTCTTTTTCTGCTCTGCATTGGTAATATGGTGCCTGAACCACTTCCCAGCCCGGTTTGTCTGCCTGACGCGAGGTGAGGCTGCAGCGTCCACACACCGCAGCCCTGCTGCTGCCTGGGCCCAGCTGGAGGCTGGTTCTGGGGCAGACTTGTGCTCGATCAGTGTTAGGAAGCAATTAGCATTGTGTGAAGTGAAGGCAGACAGATTGTGTGAGGGAGGAAGTCAGTTTGCTAATGGCATTACCACTTGGAAGGGAGGAAGGGATAACGGAATGGGGAGGCAGAGGCAGCTTTTCAGTTGCTGTCAGCTACTGAAGCTTATCTAAATGGAATAACTGGATTGCCTTAACTGCTGGAGCTTGGGTGGTAGCAAAGAGAAAACGAACCCCTGTAAGCTTCTATGGCACCGAGATGGGGCTGTCTGACTCCTCCATCCCCTGCACATTGACCCGTGCTCGTTCCTTTACCTGGCCCTGCAGCCCTCGCCGCAGCTCCGTGGCCTCCTCTGGGCTTGCTGCAATGCTGATGTGTGCAGCTTGGGGTGCACCCCGTGGTCAAGCTCAGTGTTTCTTCTGGGGGCTGCAGGAAAGTGAATGCATCCAGGATGGACGGCCTGAGGGTGAGGTTCCCCATGACCCCAGTACTGCTGAGCCCAGTTTCTCATCTCCCCACTCTCCAGTGTGAACCTCGGGCCTGTTGTACTTAGGGTTGCTCTGGCTGATCTCCTGACATCCTTCCCAAAGGCAGAAGGAAGCCAGTAGATGTTTAAGGCCAGACAGAATGACCATGATGAATGAATCTGACATCACGTAGACGAGGTGATTTCATGCAGCAGTTCCTGCTATGAAGGGAATTCTTTCCTCTAATGGAAGTGAACCTTTGCAAATCTGCTCACTCGTGGCCGATCTATTGGATATCTTCCCTGGAAGGTTTCCAGGCTTGGTTTAAAGGCTGTGATTGATGAGGAAGCTCTTTGGCAAGCTGCTCCAACAATCGCTTACACCTTTAGCTGATCAGGTGCATGGGATCTTTGACTTTCAGTTTTCTAGCATCGCTTCCCAGCCACTGGAATACCAGAAGGAGCACATTACATGGGCATCTCCAACCTCAACACTTGTGATTCCTTACTCCATGGACAGCCTCTCTCTTTTGGGTAATTATAATTGTCTTGGGATAGAGTTTGAGTTTACCATCTCTTCAGTGACGTGGCTTTGAGTGAGGGGTCCAGCTGGGTGCACTGGGCTCATCGGTTGGATTAGTACATGTGGTACTACTTGCATTTAAAACCAGACAGAAGTACTCCAGACTCATGGCTGTCTAAATCCTCTGGATACCTTTATTTATGAGCTGCGAGCTACTGGAGCCAATAAACACCCCTCATTACAGGAAGTACAGTCTGCTTACATCTGCTTTTCTTACAAAAATAGTGTACAACAAAGTTACTGCCCCGTTGGTGTGGAGTGGGTAAAGATGGAGTAAAATACTCACAGCAGAGGGTGTCTGTGGCGCAGGCTTAGAGCAGATGGGATTTAGACCCCTCAGGCATTAGCTGAATGTGATTGCAGTGTTACCCAACTGCTTCCTTGGGCACATATGTAAGTGCCTCCTCTTCAGGGCACAGGAGGTCATCTGGCCCGATTCAAACTGCTCTGGCTGCGAGCTGAATGTAGCCCAGACAGCCTAAACCCAGAAGCACCATCCTCAGTCTGCAAGTTCAGTCGTGTCAGGTAGAAGATTATTTTAAGGCTAAATCAGAGCTGTGAAGCTTCTCTCATGTGAGAGGCTCCAAACACTCCACCTTGGTGGTGTACTCCTTGCAGCAGCCTTGTCCAGCTGGTTTCTGCTACTGACAGGTAGGATGGACCCCCTGAACTGAGGTGCTGAGAGCAAGCCCCCACCGCTCAGCTCATCCCTGGAAGTCAATCTCTACAGCGGACACTCAGAGCAATTAAATGCAGGAGATTCTTGATGAGACAGGAAACTGATTTGCAACTCAATGCAGTGGTGCCAAGCCAGGAAACCAGAGATGCTGAGATCGTTTCTCTCCCCTAGCTCTAAACACCTTTTAACCCCTGTGCTGCATTTTAGGAAGCTCTGGCTTTACAGAGGGCTTCTTCCACATCTCTTTCTCCTCTAGGTGCCTATGGCTAGGCTTTGTATGGAGGGGTTTTATATACAGGGACTCCTTGAAGGGAATTGGCTGTGTCCATGGGCATTGCAGCCCTTGGGGGAGCAGCAAGTCCTGGATCAGATGTCTGCATGAAGGTTTCTGTTGTGGTCCCCCCTGCAGAGCGTGGGCAGGGGCAGACCTGGGGTGCCTCCAGCACCTGCAGCTCCATGTGATGGAGGCTCTTTGGTTGTTTAACCAAAAAAAACAGCTTTTGTTTGGTCCTCTCCTGAGCTGTGCCTGTGCTGCTGCAGTGGCATCATCCAGCCGCTTCCCAGCTCCACGGGCCCCCTTAGTTTATGCCTCCTGAGCACTGTCATTATGGCTGCTGCTGGTGCTGCATATTGATCAGGTAACCCTTGCCCAAGCCCTCATTTCCTTTGCTTTTGAGCTAACACAGTTTCACTTCCATCCTGTCTTTTGGGGGAGATAGGCTGAGGCCCAGCGAGGCGGAGGCGATAACAGAGGTGCTGAATGAAGCACAGATGGTATTTGCCAAATGAAGCTTGCAAACATCAGTAAAACCATCTTAAAATCATCAGGAACATAAATAATACAACGAATAGAACTGAGATGTAGCTGTTGTCCTGTTGGATGGGAGAGTTCATGGAGAGCTGTGGAGGGGAACCTGGAGGAGGCTCAGGCCGGGTGCTGGGGTGATGGTCCCTGCCTTCACCGCCTGCCTCAGCCGTGCATCAGCATGGAGCTCTTGACTTCTTTTTCCTACTGTATCCCATTGGCTCCGAGGGAGCAGTGAGGTCCCCTGGTGGGGGATGTTTAGTCTCATTCATCAAGTTAATTTTTCTTTGTCTGCTTCTCTTGTTTGTTCAACACACCGGAGCATCCCATCCTGTCTGCATCCCATGCTGTGAAGCTACCCCCATTTACCTTCTGGTGGGCCAGATGCTTAAAAACATTGTGATGGGATACTGTGGATCTATGCCATAGGCAGAACTCTGGGAGGCCAGGATTTATGTCGTTTCCCTAAGGCCTAAGACATGGTACTTTTAAAATCATGGAATGGTTTGGGTGGAAGAGATGTTAAAGCTCATCCAGTTCCATGGGCAGGGACACCTTCCACTAGGGCAGGTTGTTCCAAGCCGTGTCCAACTGGGCCTTGGTCACTGCCAGGGATGGGGCAGCCACAGCTGCTCTGGGCACCCTGTGCCAGTGTCTCTCCATCCTCATAAACTGATTGGGAAGGGCAGGGATTGGTACCTCCAACCCAGGTGTCAGTGCTCTGCCATGCACAGCCCTGCCTGTGTCAGGCAGTGCTGGAGCTGAGCTCGCTCAGGCCATTGATGTTACCTGCTGGGAAGGAGGAAGGGGGCAGGTAAAGGGATGCCCTTGGGATCTGACCAGGGAGCAGCATAAATCAGCTTCTCATTGACTTTGCTCAATTGCTGTACCAGGAGACAGATTTTAACATGCAACATCTGTTCCCAGCCATTTTAGTTAATGGGCACCTCCCCCTGTACTTCTCTGGGGTGTCAGCCCTCCCATTTACATGAGCTGTGCCAGCCTTGGAGCTGGAATTCTTGGCCGGATCTCAAGCTTGCAGTCCCAAGTGGAGACTGGCGCTGTGGCTGGAGGGAGACGAAGCTGAGCCCAGGTTGAACTCTGTTGCCCCAGGGCTGGCTCCTGAGTCTCCAGATCTTGTTTAACTTCTCTGATCCTCCTTTTCCTTCCTCCTTTAAGACCCTCTCTCTGCTGAAATGGGAGATGCTGACACCTCTGCAGGAGGCAGAACTGCCTCTCTGAATTAGCGATGCTGAAGAAGTGTCTCCTTTTCCCTTACGCCTTCGCCCTCCCAGAAACTAAGAGAAGTGTAAGAGAACCACCCCAAAGCACGTGGGCCATGGATGACACTGAACGTTGCACCTCACAGCAGAACAGTTGATACAAAGAAGAGGCTGGGCTTGCGAGTTAACACCAGGGTTGTCAAAAAGGCTTTTCACCATCTAAACTCTGTGTTCTTCAGGATGGGGCAGAGATCAGTCCCTCTTGTGGCTTTCTCTCCTTGGCTGCATATTACAAGTGGTGAAAGTAGAATCCTGTCCCATGATTTGTTAGAGATGGCTGTGAGTGGGCTTGGGATGGAACACGCTGATCACTGTGAAATCTCAGTCCCCATCC
>JAOEHX010047380.1:0-47961 GCA_025448015.1 Bolborhynchus lineola | reverse complement strand
CACTGAATAAAAGTACTCTACATTTATCCCCACGTTTAATTCTCTTAAGTTTCAGGCTACACACCTTCCATAATGAACATGTCAAGAAATTCCTTAAAACAAACTCTTTAATATATCTGCATTCCCAACTACATATTGATACATTTGATCATCCCAATTAATAAAATAGGTGCACTTAAATAACACCAATTTCCCTAGAGCAAATCTAGAAAACTAAACAAAAGAAGGCCAAACCCAAACTAAACAAGCAAGAAACCCACCAAAACCACAGAAAAACTCACACAAAACAAAGAAACAAACCATAATCAGTTAAATCACTAAAGGTGCAGGGATTCATAACAGTAAAAGTATGCACACAATGTGTGGAATAAATCTCAAGCATATATTTAAAAAAAAATCAATAATTAGCATTTTTGTGAAATTATCCTATCCTGTCATTAGGCAGGATAGGATAATTTCATTATCATTAGGCAGAGAGATATATCTACACTAAGAAATTGACCTTTAAAGGTCCCCTTCAACCCAAACTATTCTATCACTCTATGACTGTGTGCTGAAGATAACACTAACTCCCTTTGAATACATTGGTACAGGAGGGTAGAGTAATAGAGCACCAACACCACACTATCAACATGAGCCTCCAAAACAGAAGAGCCATGTTCTAGCACATTCCCATTGCATTAGTTATCCTTGCTGATGTAGCCTTAAGACTCAGTTTCAGAGTTAGCTTGTCTGTGACATTCATGTATCGGGTAAACTGGAACAGTCTATCCCAGTAGTCTCTAGAGAAACAGAATACCTTAACCACTCATATAACTGATACCATAAATGAGGAATTTTGAACAAATGCTGTATTTTCCAAACCTAAGAGAGCTATTGCAGAGCCAGCTTGAGATTTCCCTCCTGCTGTCTAGGCTGCAGGAGGGCTCAGAACGCAATGAAATGGTACTATGTGACCATGCCTATATTGGTATGGAGAGGAGCTGTTTCTGCAGACACCTAATCAAAGATGAGCTGAGTGTGGCTGTATAGGCCCTATGAAGGAATCTGTGCACCTTGGTGGGGTTAATGCATTCTGCAGTCTCTAACCGCAGAACTTTGCCCATGGATCCTGCAGAGCTGACTCCATCTGAACATAAGTTCCTCCTCTTATTACTTTGACAGAAGTTCCCTTTCCTTCTCTATTTAATCCAAGTAGATGTGACTCACCTAAGTGAATCATAATGCCACCCAGGTGCTGCCCAAAATACATTTACCAAATATAAATATTTTTTCTTTCAGTCTTCTTCTCACTTAATTGTGAAATAAATAGCTTTATTGTATTACAATGTTTGTTTCTACTATACAGACTATACTTATTAGCTTGATTGAGAGCATTAACTGATTTGAAGACTTCCTTTCAAGTGGCTAAGTCAAGAAAGAATTTTGTTCTCTCTGAGGTGGGGTCCGTCACAAATGTAAGTTTCTGCAAGAGGAATACTCAAGGGGATTCAGAATGTGAGAAGGACCACTTCTGTCATTCCTTCCTACTCCCATCAGACCACAGGCATACTCAGGTTTGTAACACAACAGAAGTACCACAGGAGACTTCCCCATATAGGTTTCTAATGCCAAAGTATGTCTAAGTAACAATTGCATTTATACTACCTCTTGATGTCATCCCATTATTAAAAGAAACTCTCACTGTGAGGTTGCTCTTAAATCATTCCCCCTGGTAGTTGTTACAACTTTGTGCTGCAGCTTGGAAAACCTTCAGCAACATCCTGGTTTTATGTTGTCTTGTGTTTTACATATTAGGATATCAAACTGATACTGCCAGTCTCTCAAGACTAGGCCTTCACTGTAAGATAAATACACAAATACATTCTTACAAGTCAGTGAAAATAAAGATATCTAGAAACATAAGTTTAACCCTTATCTACCATTATTCCACAGTTACTGTAGTGCATAAAAGATCATACCTATTTACTTCCAGTCACTGGGGAAGAAAGTAATATTTTCAAACCACGGAATTAATAATAATTGTCTTTCATTTTCAGTTTTAGAATACTTTATCAAAACCAACTGGCAGGCTTCATTCTCTGCCTTTTGTCCAGAAAAAAGTTGTCAAGATAATGTTATTATATATAGATGTACAAACACCTTTTTTTTTGTTGCCTCATTTCAGCCAGTGCATATGATGAGTACATGGCCTGGAAACACTCACTTTCACCCTTAAAATCTTATCATTCTTTCAAGTACCTGGTACTTAAGAAAACGTGATTTCCCTTTTCTGACATCTACCAATTCAACCATAATTTTTGTTTGGCTTATTTGTTCCTAGTATTCTGCTTCATTTGCAAACTTTATACTTCCTGCTTTACTTTTGCAGTTTCTTTTATCACATGCAAGTATCTTTGCCTTGTGAATTTTGCAGTCTCATTTTCTTTTGTTTGTTTGTTCGTTTTTACCCACTTCCCTTGTATTTTCTCTAAGTAGTTTTCCTTGGAAGGATAGATTTATTGTTGCTTGCTTTAGGGCCTCTGAGTTAGCTGTTGTGGCATCCTTTATCCTTTCACAATTACAAATTACTTTGTTATTTCCACTGCTTGCTTGAAAACTACAACTAGCATAGGCACACACACACACAAAGCAGCCACAGGAAATTTTCAGAGCAAAAATGTATGACAAGTCATAAAATTGCACCTAAAAAAAGCAGGTATCAGCAAAGCAGGTAAGGTTTAATGAGACCTCATTTCAAGCCAGCATCCTGTACCTCTACTGCACTGAATGTAGAAACATTTTGGAGCTGCAACTGGATTTTAAGTTCTTCCTGCAAGCAGCCAAATTCAAAACCAAGAACAGAGGCAGATGAAGTCTGATATTTTATTCTTTTCACTTTTGAACTTGCTTTCCATGTCATAGTTTTGACTAGGAACACAAAGCCACAAAAATCTGTATCCCAACCAGGGAAGTATTAGGGGTTTTCACTTGTTTTGTAAAAAGCCTCCTTTGGAAATTTGGAAATGCACCAGAATGCAAGGGCTGAGGATCTGTGTTGTCTTTTCAAAACACCCAATTATTGAAATATGCTTAAATTTGAAGGTTGTTGGTCACTTTTTGATCAGGTAAAGGGTGTCAGAAAATGCATCATTTTATGCTCTTTGCTTTAGTTTCAGTTGTATCAGTAAAACACACACTATTTCCTTTCATCTTTTCCAGTGCAACTTCTGCCTTCAATGAACTAAAGACTCAAGACTCGCTGACATTTACTGTCATGGGTACAGCGCCAAGTACAATGACAACCTCAGCTGTGGCCTCCAGTTCAAATAATAATAGTAGTAGCTATGACAATGCTAGCATATGACCAAGAACAAAAACATCTCAAAAAACACGAGCCAAATTGGAAGAACATACAAAAGAACAGTAAATGGCTAACTCTGAAAAAGAGAATTCGTTATTAGCTTTGTCATTCAAATATTTCCAAAAATTAATGACATTTGCCAAACATATGGCTAGCATTTACTTTAGATAGCAAGCTGATGTACGGTAGGAATTCAAAGGACTCATATGCTGTGATGTGACTGCTTAACATACCTTACTAAATCAGCTCTCCAAAATGCCCAGTACAATCACTATCAAATATCAAAGCATAGGATATAGGCCCCTATTTTAACTTTGATGCGTGTATGAGCAGAAAGCAATTGATTGTAATTATTGTAACTCATTTAAATTCTATTTCTTAGAGAATCTCTACTGAGAATAACGAAATGCAGTGGTCAGTTCAGTACTACTTCATTGCTATGACTCTCTGTTACGAGAGTGCAGTAATGAGGCAGAACCTTCAAGAAAAAAAAGAAAAAGTAGCTCTCAGGATAGAGTATTTTAATCTCTCTATTTATTCAGCAGGCAGGCTGAAAGGCTCACTGGGATTTTGACAGTAGAATCAGCAAGAGGGCTACTTACTTTAAAGTGGTTTTAAAGTTCCTTTGGACTTTTAATTAAAAAAATATAAAACAAGTCAGAAGTAAATGTCCTTATTCAATTTGCAGCTATCCATTGAAGCATTTATGTCCTTTTTTACCTTACTGCTGGTACAGATTGCAAAAACTTGTGAATTTTGTTATACTTTTAGGTGAAGGCACTATTGTAACTCAGTTTTATAGTTAAAAGTGATGTTCAGAGAGACTGGATGGCTTCACACAAAAATCTAATCCAGATCTTTCTAGACCATATGTTTTTCAATAATTTTGAATATATCAACAAAAAGACATGGTGCAGTAAACTGTAAGACCTCAGTGCAGCAATTGAACAAGTAGGCATAATGACCCAGCTAGAAGGTATAAAATGAAAATTTGGTCTTCTGCAGATTGCACTTGGCACAACTGCATCAGATCAAAACCTAGGCTGACAGCTCTGAACAGCAGGTCAATATGGCACAAAGCAGAAAACCATGAAAAGATCTAAACAAAACAGTGGCAATTCCTAACAACCTTTCCACATCCCTGCTAACATGTACAGAAATAGAATAAAGTGAGAATGGCTCCACAGTCAAGCTGAAGTCTGCTGTAACTATTTTTAAAGTTGAAGTCCCAGATATCTTGATAAAACCCCTTTTGGGTCAAGTTGTGTTTCTAATATTATCATATAAATTGCCCTAAATAAGGTTTTCTCAGCCCACAGTTACACGATTCCTGGATTTCTTCCATTAGCCTTCTGATCTTGTTTCCTAGAATGACTTTTTTGGGATTAGACTGGGCACAGAGTACTGTCTATTGGGTCCTTCAGAGAACTAACACAAATCTCTTACAAATAACTGCACATGAAAAAAAATAACAAACCCAAACAGTAAAACTTTATCTGAGTAGTGATTCACAGACTTGGGAATATATATATCTCAGGAGAAATTAAAACCAGAAAATCCCTAAATGTTTATGCATACACTCTCTAAAATCTGATATTTACTACTGTTCATCTGTACTAAGTAGCAGCTTGCTGCCTGAGTTGCTTGCAGCCATATCACACCCCAGAGGAAATGGTACCAGATAACATTCTGGAGGATCAAGACCAAATCTTAAGGTAACAACATTGTGATGGTAGTTGGATTGGTTAGATGACTACACAGGTTTTCCACATCTGTTTTTATGGCATGAAATAGTTAACTATGTAGATTTAAGGCTACTTTAGATCATATTTAATACTTTGTCCATTATGGAACTTCCACATGGGGAAGCAGCAAAGAAGAAAAGAAAGCATGAGTTCACACAGTCATGCTTTCTGCAGCTCTGCCATTTGAAAAACTCACTTCAGAACCAGCACAATTCACCACATAAACCAGATATATCCAGTCGGGTGCTTCTGACACAATTCTTTGCCATGCTTTTGATCAGTTTTACTTCCTCTTCTTTTTCTCTTTTTTTTTTTTTTTTTTTGTATTTGTGTCATTATTATCCATCTTTTCCTTACTAATGTTGAAAAAAATTAAGAGAATTGATTAGAAGCCCCAGCAAGAAAAATGGTATTTCATAACTTTTTCACAGCTATTTCTTCTAGAATCAATAACAATTAAAGTAGTACCATTCAGGTAACAACATTAGGATGGATTTCTCTATTGCTACAGCAAAAGAATGAATATTCTTTGTCTCGAACAATATATGCAAAGAAGCTATAAACAAATTCAAAATCTCAGTAACAAAATCTCTTGAAAACCTTGATATTAAAGTACTGTTAACCATGTAGCAGGGAACACTTGACAGCTTTGCATTTTCCAACTTTAATACCCCAAAATGTGTTAATTACTAATCATAGTATCATAGAATGGTTTGGGTTGAAAGGGACCATAACCTTAGTTAGGTTGTGAGGAGGGTTGTAAGACACTGGAACAGGATGTCCAGAGAAGTTGTGGATGCCTCATTCCTGGAAGTATTCCAGGGCAGGCTGGATGGGGCTTTGAGCAACCTGATCTAGTGGAAGGTGTCCCTGACTCTTGTTAATCAACACCCCCAATTGTTTCTTCTCAGGGCTACTCTCAATCCGTCCAGTAACATAAATTTGAATTCAGACAACAGTCTTACTCTTTGGAAAAGACCAAGGTAGATCAAATTCTGAGAGGGTAAAACCCAGTAATCATCTGAAATATTTTTCCATAAACTGATGTTCATATTAAAATACAGAAGACCACTTTCACTGACCAAATTCCCACCAGGTACATGACACACTGCCATCCTGAGGAAACCTGATTTTGTTTTACTGATCCTGATCCCTTGCTTTCTGCATTGCATACATGTTAGTGGGAATTATTTCACTGATTTCCTCTAGGTTTAGTAATGACTCATCATTCAAAATAACACTGATATCAGATCTCTGCCCACAGTATACAGGGTAGAAGAAAATTTCAGCTGACAGACAGATGAAGCTCAACTGAAGACAAACATGCATATGAAATTCAGGGGATCCTGTTCTGCTGTCGTGGACTACAGTGTAAATATGAAGGAACATAACTGAATTTTTGGATCAGAAACCACCATCCTTTTTCTGAGCTCTACTCAGCTTTAGCTGAAGACTTCTTTTTATTACATGCCCCAGAATATATGAATTTGTTCCCTCATCCACAAGCACAGTGTCATTTTAATTATGGTACTACTACATAATTACAAAAAAAAAACCCAAACAGACAGATGTCAAACTGAAACTCAAAATCCTCACCTGGATGTTTGAGTTATTCTGCTAATGAAGCAAATAAATATGGTCCAAATAATTAACCTTATTTTGGTGTCTGTTCCTCCATCTTTGTGCAAATGGCCAGGAGGGAGAAATGAGAGAATGAGAAAACAGAAGAGGAGGTCACACAGACAACCAGGAGTTCCTGAGTTTAATACACTGTATAGAGGAATCAAACATTTTCAAGCTACGAAGAAACAAAATGCGGCTTGGCACAATTTGGTTGCTTGAGACACAGCTGAGAGCTGGATCTCTGCAGCTCAGGCAAACCCCGCCAAACAGGTTTGCCTGGGAGATAACTCCAGGTACCTTCAAGCTCCATCAGACTCCTACAGGCACCCCAGTGAGAGTGGAAAACAAGAGATACTGTTTTGCAAAGAGAAAACATTTCAATAAATAACATTCTAGGGTGGAAATGCTCCACCAGCTGGGAGCAAGGAAGGAGCAAAGACCAAAAGAGAAAATGTGGTTGCAAATAGCATGTGTCTGAAAATAAAGCAAATGTGTGTAAGAACAATTAACTTTCTGTGAGTTGTGCTGGAAGCACAGCCCAGGGCCAGTGCATCTCTACTCATACTTGGGCAGCCAGCCAGAGACTATAGAAGTGACTTTAGTGACTTTTCTCCCATTATTTTCTCATTTTCATTAAACTGTATTTTAGGGCACCACAAAACAGCTCTATTTTCCTCTACATTTTTCTCAGACACATGCCCTTTGCTCCCAGTGTAAGAATATTCTCTCCTGGCAAATAAAGCAGGTCCCCATTAATTATCTCTCTCTCACTCCCTCCCATCTTTCAGCTTTACTTGTAGGAATATTGCGATGACTACTGGCTGTTTGCCAAGAGGCCTTACACATGCTTTTTTCATTATTAGACTACTATAAAATTCAACCATATAAGTCTCCTGTGCTGTACCCTCCTGGCAATGCCAACAGCCATTCTAAAATAGACTACTTAAGAGAGTGCAGAGACCAGGCCTTTTGCAACTCATTAAACTGTGCTTTATTTTTACCTTGTTAGTAGATATGTTCCTGCTCCCACTGATGGTCACTGGAGCCGGCTCAGTTTGTATATGAGCATTAAAAAAAAAGAACCAACCAAACCATCAGCCCCTGTCATGCTCAGCAGTTACCCACACACAGTCACAAGCACAAAATCATTGAATTAAGTGGCAATTCTGCATGCCAGTAAGGGCCAGATTTTGCAATTGAGCATGAAGGATTTTGATTTTAAATTACTGAAAAAATAATGGTGTACAAAGATAGAGCTTGCTTTTCTTTTTCTCCTCAAGTCACAGGATTTAATTGGTTCTACAAATACAAAATTGTAAGGAAAAGGTTTGATCCTGAAATAGTACTTTTTATCAATAGGAAGCAGACTACTTTGCAGTGAGAGAGATACCATTTTCCCCTTGTAAAATGTCCTCTGGAAGTGAAAAGAAATTACTTGCTTATGGCCATCCAGGGTCTTGCAGTAATCTAAAATTATGGGAGTAAACAATATTTGGGCTTCAATCATTTTAGTTAATCCTAGTAAGTAATATTTTACTTGCTATCATTAATTTCCCATCAATGGTAAAGAATCTGCTCAGAAGGAGCGCAGCCTCTTTTTCCAATGTGTGAAGACAGCACACATGGTAGGGACACTGGAATTTATCCTCTCAGTGCAGAAAAGAAAGAGTAAATAACACTGTCCCTAAGTCAACTTTCAGGAATGTCAGCCAGAGCTGTCAGGGAAGGGCACCAGCTGCCTGTCGTCTCATTTTGATCTATTGCAGCACAGCAGCAATAGTATCTGAGAGAAAGGAAAAACCCAAAGCGGTCACACACCACAGCAAACACCCATCAAGATTAGGATTCAAGCTTTGCACCAATTACAAAAGAACAACAGTAATGTTGTAAACATGGCTGATGAAATCAAGAAGAGAGTGATGTTTTACATATGTTTGCTAACATGTCACTTCATTTATTTTCATGTGTCACTTAATATCTAGGATATACTGAGTTTAACAGCTTTAAAAATATGATTAAGAGTCACCATCCTTGGCTAACATGTTTCTAGAAGCTTATGTCTGTAGTAAGCCCTCAGTGCTGTTAGTGTATGCACAGCAATAGCTGCTAAGGAAGAAACAGAGAAACACATGCTGTTCCCCATTTAACAAACCAGCAGCATCTGCATTATCTTGAGCATCATGCAGAAGTCGAACACAGGTCCCTTTGTTAAAGAAAATATTTTCTGGTAGAAGGAAGTAAAAAATGTGTGCAGCTGTTAGTTCACCATCTTGTTGGCAGTGGTAAAAGACTCAGTAACTTTAGGTTGAAGAAGGAATAAAAACAGACCATAACTGCACAAGGGCACAGACACCCTGTGCCCATTCCCCGTGTTTCCCCATCATGCTCGCATTGCCTAAGGATGTACAGCCCAGCACAGATGGCCTTACGTGATTGTCTGAATATGCTGAGAGAGTCATTCTTTCAATGTCACTGGGGTTTATTTTTCTCTCCTGCATCTCTCTATCACTTTATCTCTCTTGAGATTCCCTTGTCTTCAAGCAGTTGCCCACAGCTTCCTGCAAATTCCAGCCTGGCTGAGCAGAGTGTAACACGGCTCAGCCCTAGAGGCTATATAAGGAAGGCAGCCAAACCCCAGGTTTCCTGTAAACTAGCAGAGAACTGCTAACACCATCATTTTGAAATTAGTTTTTACTTTCTCCCAGGGTGTTTTATCTTAAAAAAACCCTAAAAGTGGAAGGTTTTATTTTTAACATTACAGCTATTAAATCAACGAATTTTTCTTTTTCAGCTTTACTGTCCTATACTTTTTCCTCAAGGAAGGCACCTATCAAGATCTGCCCCAGTGCACAGTAAGTGAGGACACTGCACCCTGCTGAGGCTGAGCCAGAAGGATATCTCCTATAAGAAATGAGCACAGTGCTGTATCCATCCTGGTCACAGCAATATGAAGATGTCATTGCTGCACTGACAGCAAAGGGACTGCTGGTGAGCAGTCTTTAATAGACTTTAATAAAAACTACTGTGATCTACCAGACTTACCAGGATCCTCCTTAAGCATTCTTCTGAAATATGTCAAGTGGGTCTGTAACTCCCTCCAAAAAATAGCTCTGCAAAGATTCGGAAGATAGTGTAGTACTACAAAAGAACAGGGCATTAGAGGATCAAATTGATTGACAGGAGAAGCAAAGAAAGGGACAGACTGACACACACCCTGGGAGCAGCCGGCAGGGCTGGGGTTACCTCACTGCACAAGCAGATCCCTTTCCTGGTGCAAGCTCCATCTGAACTAACACACCTTGCAGTAAAGCACAACAGTGTCAAACACCTCCCACTCCCATGCTGCACCCAGTCATCTGTGCGCCAGCAGCAGCCCCCACACAGCATCTCCCCTCCCGTTCCAAGGGTACAGTATGCATAGGGCCAACAGCCACCAGCGATGGACAGGTCTGTTCTCACTGGGTGCTGGCCGGGGGGCTGGCAAGAGCTGTTTCTGTGCTGAAGTGCTGGCAAGGAAGGGACCAGGCTGTGACCAGTTTTCTCTGTAGGCAGCCCGACTATTTTAGCAGGGCTTGTAGGAAGACTGTGGCTATCTCAGCAGGATGGTCTAACAGAAAAGATCACTGATGACCCCTCAATAGTATTTTGTAATACCAAAGCCATGTAAGCGCAGGGAGCAAACTCTATTTATCTGGCTACTCAGGTCCTCACCAACAAACAGATGGATGGGGATCGGACTGAACTCTTCTGTTGAATTTTGGCAGTGTTTCTCAGAAATCAAGACCCTAGTAATCCCATTAACCCCAATAGCCTGTTTAAGTCCACTGTGGAAGAATTAGTCAGCTAGGATGTTAGCTCACGGAGTGCTGCATCATCTACACACACAGGCACACACCAAGGAAAGAAATCATTTTTCCTTGTTGGCTTTATCAGCAGTAGTTTCTGTTGCATTAAAGATGAAAAAAAAAAAAATTAAAAAAAGCTGTGCAAATTCTTTCCATGACAATTTAAAGAAAAGCAATACTAATACCCATACATCCCTTGGGCCAAACCTGTTATGCAAGTAGGATCATTAATGTCAGCAGGGATATAAAGTGAGCGGGATTTGCTCCATGTTCAGTAATAAGACCTTCTCAAGGAGATGAAATCGAACTCATTGTAATGTAACAGGAGTGACTGGAGGATGCAGTAGCACTATGCGGACAGTCTGTACTATACTGTGATTCAAGGACTATAGATCAGGTAGTCTCACAGTTCTGTTGTAAGATTTTGCTGGAAATGATGTTAATGAGTGGTGACTGTCTGGTGCCACTATTACTTCAAATTGCTATTTTAATACTGCTCACAACAAAAGCAGCACTGACAAACATAATCAAAATGGCAGTCTATTCAAGTACAAGGTAGGAATACCGTCCTCGCTTAAAAATGAAAAATAAAGCAGTAAGTACGGAATTTTGAAAAGGAGGAAAAATGCTAAGGGAAGAAATAACCAGTATCATTTGAGCTAAATCACTATGCAGTGGTTACAGTCTGTGGCAATCTGTATGTGGACTCCGTGTGTGATAACATTGATACAGTCATTAGAATTTTGTTTTCTGGATTTTTGTATAGCAATGAGACCAATGTGTGCCACAACATAGGGAGAGTGCTGCCACAAATGAATTCCTAATGTATATTTTCAGAGAGTATGGGCTTGATTTTGAGCACAGCATTAATTCAGCTTCCCCCCCTTCCCTCCCAATCAGGTTCTCATTATATTGTCTAAAACCTTGATTCAGACAAGCCCTTCTGTATGTGCTTTGTTGGAACATGTAATTACTTCCCATTAAAGTCAACAGGACTAAGTAGCATGGTTAAGTGCTTTGCTGAATCAGAGCCTAAATGACATCAGCTGTGCCAGTAAGTTACAGGTGCAAAAAAAGACCATGTTTTTTAAAAAACTGACCTTTTTTTAAGACAGCTTTCATAATGAGCCTATTTGTGATTTTGTTGTGGATTTTACTTACTTAGCAGATGATATTACTTCCCACCTTTCATCTCTCTCAGATGTTGCCATGCTACTCTTCACTGACTCTCTAGAAAACAGGGTAATCTCTAGAGAAACATATACTACCAAGGTGACAAACAGTACTCTGGTTTGCCAGAAGTAAGCAGAAAAACAGAAGGAAAGCACATACAGTTGTTTGCCCTTGACATTTTTTAATGTGGCAAACTTAGACAAGGAAAAATGTGCATTAATCTTAAAAGGAAACTAGCACAACCAAGCACACGTAAAAACCCACAACAAACAACCAAACCACAGCAGCCCACAAAAAAGCTTTCTGAGCCATCTTACTCAGGAAAAGTTTATGCAGGTTTGCAGCTCTCTTTCACCAGTTACAAGCTCAAACACAGATGTGTGCAGCATGGACAGCAATGAACAGCAACAAACTGCCTCCTCTTTCAGCCATATGAGCAATTCAGATCTGTCCCAAAGCTCTCACAGGCAACCCTTAAAACTGTTTACCCAAATGGGTCTGTCCCAGAGGGAGCTTCACAATGTCACAGTACCTTACACAAGGGTATCTTAGGCACAGAGCTAAGGATACTCTTCCTCAGTGTTCTGGTTAAAACCTCATTTCGTGAATCTCAGTATGTTGCTTGCTTGCGTTTACAGCAGCTGTTCTGAAGCATGGCAAAAACACTGTCATAAGTTAAGTAGGCAGAACTCATATAGTGTGAAATGTGGGTTTACTCAGGTAAAATATATCACTGAGAGCACCTGATAGTCTTTGAGAAACAGCAGGAAAAATAAACACAAAATTCATGAGCATTTTTAACTTGTGAATAAAACAGGTTTTGTTCCATTTGAGTCCTCCTGCTGTGAACACAGCCTTGGTATCTGAGTACCTAGGTATCATGTTCAGGAGTCTAACATGGAAAATCTTGTATACGAGGAAGCAGCGTCATGAGTTCCACATGATACAAAACTGATGGATGTGCCCATATCACAGAGGTGACACAGGGGACAAACTGAAACACAAAGTGGATCAATGGGATCAAAATGACATGTTTCAAAGTGGACAAATAGCTGTTGGTAAATAGCCAAAAGTAGCATAACAAATAGGAATGCCACTAAGAAATTAGCTATCACCCCAAAATTTCAGCTGCAAACCACATAGCACAACAAGACAGACATAAACATAGATGCCGTGGGGATGAATATCTTAAAAATATCCAGCTAAACACAGGAGCCATGTTATAGGAGGGATTAATTACTGTTTCCAGGCCAAAATAGATTTACTGGCTTTTCAAAAAGCCTCCAGTAGAAGATCTTAACACATATTGTATTATTTACTTTCTTTTTTTAGATTTTCTAAATGTGCCTCTGCAAAGACCTAGGGAAGATATACAGATCATTTAAAATAGCACACAAAATTCCAGCTAATGCAATGGTCACAATTACAAACCTTTGCAGAATCCTGACCCTAACGCTTTTCAGATGAAAATCCTACTTTTTGAACCGAGTCACCATCAGTCTGTTTCCTAAGACAAAACTCAGGAAAATAGTTGGATTCTTCCATTACCAATTAAGAGGTTAGCAATTGGCCCATCTCTAACATCTAAAGCCACAACATGCAGTGACAAAAATTATTCCTGACATTCAACTTTTCCTTCTCCTCCTGTCTCTGGCATTTCTGCTTTATCTGCAAATTTATTTCAACAAATTATTTTTATCAGCTGTTTGCCTTGACCCCTTGGTGCTCCTTGAGACCTCTAAAATATGTTCCTGGAAGCAAGATGACCATCATCCTTTTTTTCATCTCCAATCCTTGCCTTTTTCTTCTGTGGTTCCCAGAGATGGTCACTCCACACAATGAACTAAGCAGAAGTGTTGAATAACATAGTGTTTGTCAAAGCCATAATCAAAATTGCTCAATTCCTTTCAGCTAGTATTGTGCCCGTTTTATAGATGCATAGAGACAGAATAAGAGTCAGACAGAAATAGAGTCAGTAGAAGAACTGGGAACATAATGCAAAACTCATTTCCCTTCCTCTGGCTGAAGAGTTGAACTAAACAATAGGGGCAGTCTATTTCAGCCTATTTTCAGGTAGAGGGTCTCAGAGATATTTTCATACCAAGGATAAAACCAGGTCTGCATATCTCAGGAGATTTTTTTCCCCAGCTTCAGTCAGTGGAAAAGAGGAACATGTAAATCATAACACATTAAAATGAAGGGAGAGGATCTGCTTGCTTTCTATGCTGAACAACAGATGTTGTTATAACACTGTTATGCTCAGATGAGTTATCATAGACTTTCTGGATGACAGGTAGAAGATAATTAGAAAAAGAACCCTGTAACTGAATGCTTATAATCCCATTATTGATTTTTAATTCATAATCTGTATCTTACTGAACTGAGCAGCCATGCTATAAATTTAATACACATTGCATGACAGGACAAGCTTTCCAAAACTTCATTTGTAATAGTATCTGCAGCTCTTAGCCACAGTAATTTATAATAATAATCAGTAAATGTTACATATAGTTGATGTTATTTACTGTAAAACAGGAGCCAGGAATTTCACATTATAGGCCAGAATCAGTCCAAATTTTCACAGAAAAGGTTTTCTTATTTACATAAGTTTTACAGGGGCAAGGAGACACTGATTGCAGAATTTCATCACAAAAGGCAGTACATAGGTCTGTGCTTTAAAGGAAGCCTTAACCTGATGCAGTCCATGGTCTGTACATTGACCCAAGGAGAGAAAATCTAATTCAAGACTACCCTACATTCATCAATAAAGTTAAATGCTTTTTCCACTTTATTTCTATAGATTTACTGAAGCAAATTATCAACTGGTTATTTGCACATTCATATGCTTAGTAATTTATGTCCAATGTAGAGTTTACACCAAGTTCCGTGGCAAGCATTTCTCCCCTGATACGTGCTCTCATGCCTTGTTACTTGTCCTATTCTTGTACATTATGAGGGACCCCTTTCCTGCAGCACTTGGGGTTAGCCTGTTCACTCATTGCCATTTCTATTGCCCTTTTAGAAAGCCACATGGATTTCACTTTTGATTACTTCTAAACTAACCATTAAGAAAACCATGAATCTTCATTTTCTCTGCTGAAAATATTGTCATACATTATATCAGTCCTTCAGGATAAGCAGAGTAAACAGCAAGGTTTGGAGCTGGTTAGTCAGATTCCCATTTCTACAGGGCATCCTGGGACTGCTTGTCTCTGTATTAAGAGACCCCACTAGTCCAGTTTTATGCTAGGCAGAATTCTGGACAACCTCAGGCCCCCTCAGGGTGGGATCCCTGTCTGTGCTGTGCACAATATGCTGGCTGCACACTAGCTGGGGGAAGACCTGGGCAAACAATGCTGGATAAAACCCCCCATCTTCAGACAACAGATCTAGCATTTGTTCTTGCTCTACTTCTGCTCCTCAAAATACAGCTATGTTGGAGGCAATATGTGGGAAGCCAGCAAGCTGGTATAACCAAAACCTGAATACAGGGAAACAACATTGCAGGGAAGAGGGGTACACTGTCACCAAGCCTAGTTCATCCCCAGAACCACCATGGCAAACTGAATCATTCTCATCTGTTGAGGCTGTTTTGCATGCAGCAGATATCAAGCTTGCAAGATGTAACAGTCATTCTGCAGACAGAAAGGTAACCACATTTCAACTATCCACCATTTCTTCAAAGTTAATCCTGGAGTTAGATATTTAGAAGTCCATGGGTTATCTCAGAGCACAGCTTTTACTGTGTTCACATGAATATACATATCACTAAACATGCGTATTTGGCTAACTCTCTATATTTTGGGGAAAATAAGAAAATCTTTCCACTGAAAATGTCTTATGCATAGACCCTACTGATGATACCTTTGATTTCATGGGAAGTTGACAGCCTTGAATGCAAATTCTACAACTAAGAACAAAAGCAAATGTCTCCCTCTTGGTCTTAATGTATTGCAATAAGTACAATTCAGTTTCTTTTGATTTATCAGAAAAAATAATAGACTTTAAGTGGGAACAGTAGTCCTCAAATCAACCAACAAACCAACCAAATATTGGAGCATCATGGAATTGACAGTTAAGTATTCTTGAAGAAGTTATCGGTTTGGGGACACAGACTGTGTTCTTTTCTATACCAACATCTGTAATCCTCCTCTTACCAACTGCAAATTCCTTCTCTCCTTTTACCAACTGCAAGTCAATTGTTGGCTTAGACACTTTAAGCCATTCTCTAATATTATTCAGGTCACAAATATAATGACAGTTTTCACGTTGGTGTAGGAGAGTCCAATCATCACTAGAAGTGTGTCCTTCAGCACCCGGTGTGTACATTCTGGTTGCAACTTATCCAGAAACCTCTGGTCCTGGAAGAAGTTTTCCAAAAATTTGTGGCACACATGAAAGAAAATGTATAAGCCAACGGTCAAATGAAAAGCTCTCGTAATCTGACCAATAGGCCATTATCCTGCATTGATAAGTGCCAATTTCCAATTCAAGAAATATCCACAGTCCTTGGGAAACATTAAATTTTACATGTATTTTGCAATAAACACATATCAGACAAAAAAAAAAAAAAAAAAAAAAAAAAAGCCCCACACCAAAACACCACCAAAACTAAACAAAACAGATAACTTTGGAAGAGATACTTTCCTTCCTACAAAATAAGAATGCTTTAAGTAATAGGCTATAAGACTTTGTGTGTGTGTCCACTTTATCTCACTCCCTTTCTCCTCCATGATACACATTGACTGTTTTTCCACATGCAAATTTCCCCATTCTTATTACCTAGATGTAAGGTTTGTTTAAAGCAGGCTTCCTGCTTCCTGAGCACATACTCCAACCATACTGAACTATGGTAAAGAAGGTAGTCACAAATTCTCTTCCACTCTCCCATGCAAACAGAAGCCAGATGCCAGAAGCATCAACCAAATTCCCTGTGTACACCTGTGCCTACTTGTGTCTTCAGCAGTTTCATCCCTATTTGCAAAAGTACCTACCTGCATGCACTCTCATTTAAGTACACATGCACAGGCATTTAACAAAAATTCAAGTGCCAAAGTGGAAGGGCAGTGAATCTGAATCTTGCCCTGAGCTGTGGAATTACAAGTTCAGTAGATGCAGCAGCGGTAGCTTATGCTAACTGAGGGCCACCATGATCCCAATGGTCAAATCATACACAAATAGCTGTAGAATCTCAATCTAAGATTCTTTGAAGTGGTCTCCATTTGTGTGTATAAGAACTACACAAAATAGCTATTGTATGATTCTCTGCAGCTATCTGTGGCAAAGTAGTTGCCTCCTAGAGCATAGATGCAGTTTGTAAAAGTGCATTAAGATCCTACAATAAAGAAGGCTGTGTAAACACAAGGAATATTCTTTCAATATGAACTGACAGAGCTCAGTGCTTTCAGATGGAAGGATTGCTACATTTAATAGTTTAGACAGAACTTCATTAAGGGGGTTAATGTGTTTAATGTGGATATCCCAAAGGCTTTTACTAAATCAACCACATTTAAAGTTATGTTGATAAAGCATTCATTTTCTAAATCACTAGGAATAAAAATCTTCTAATTTTATACTTGGGGTTATTGGCACTTCATCTGAGGTGTGTGTTAGAAAGACCCACCTATAAATTTCTTTAATCTGTAAGAACTTTAATCCAACCCTTATGAACTGCCACATAGAGCATTTTCATCTGCAAACTCTGGGGGTGGGATTGCCATGGCTGCTGTACATAACATTCGGATTGCATTCAGACGCATAAGATTCTTTTCATTTACGTTTTTCAATTAAGCAGCTTAGACGCAGTTTAGCATCCTAAAAAGCTTGATCTACTCTTTGGCATCATGCATGTAGTTCATGAGCATTAATGCTGCACTGAGCTTGGCCAGACATTCCTGAATGGACTATGAGTGCCCATGACTATTTGAGGCCTTTAACATCCGAGAGAAAACTGCTGCTGCACCTGCTCTCACTTTCTATCCTAGGTGGCAAGTTGTAAGGAGCCTGTTTTCAGAAACGTAGATAAATCTCCTACTGATAGGATCCTTCACTCTACCCCTGAGCTGGAGAGCAGGACAAGCACTTGCTAACACGGTCTACTCTGACTTCCATGGTGAGGATCTTCAGGCTTCACTTCTAGGTATGGGCTATACCTTTACTCAGACAGAAGGTTTATCCGAAATCCCGTGTCCTTGCTAACTGCCAAGCTGGAATCAAGGCAGCTGTTGTGGACTCTGCTTGAGATAATATAATCTGTCAGCAGCAATATGGCAATAGCTCAGACACATGGTAGTACTCTCTTCTAGACCAAGCTCAGCAGGGTAGCTCTGTCTGCACCAGACTCTACTGTCATATCCTGATTCTCTCCACATACTGTGTGAAGCCTGCTGCAGTATGCAACTTACGTGTTTAAATCCTTCAGAACATCTCTTCTACAAGTCTAAAAAGTTTTTCCATTAATGCTTCCTGACCAACATTTTGTGATGGAAATGCTCACACCAATGAATTACAAAGCTATTTAAATAAATAATTAGGTTGAAATTCAGTGTCTAATTAGTAACGGATTGCTTTCTTCAACTGAGTAAAATATACAAGCAAACCGAAGGAGATCATACATAAAGTATCTTAACTCCAGCTACAGTATGGAGCTAAAAGGGCCAAAATGCCCAACAAACCATTAACATTTACAATAGCACTGTCTCTACACTTTCTAAAAGATGTTCCAGACATCAGAGATTATAGGAATATAAAGCCTGGAAATATTTCTCCTCTTGAAAAGCAGAAGGGACTCCTTAGTCCAAATTTTTCTTCTCCCTTCCTCCAAAATTTACAGCTGCTGAAGCTTTTCCAGAGCTTGTTCAACGGTGAGGTGCACTTTCAAATACCTGTTACACAGTGGATGGTTTCTGGGGAAAAGTACTAGATTTATCATTATAGTACAGGGAACACAAGAAAAGTAAATAATTTCCCTCACCACAGATAGAAATGAGAATATAGTGCTGGTAGAGTGTTACCATGAAACAGCTTCCTAAGAATTCTTGACCGTAATGCCAGGCAAATAAACAAACTAAAGACTTCAATTATACCTAAAAGAGTGATTGTTTCCTGTGCAGACACAGTACTTTTTACGTGCAAATATTGGAAGTGGAGGACAATGTGTATCTGCACTTATTACAGTGAAAACCTGATTAAACAGATCTGCATTCAGCTGCAGTAAAACATCTCAAAATTGGTTTTGTTTTCACTCTGTCCTGTATTATTACGTGCAGTAATTAGTTTATTAGCTAGTGATTTGCATATAGTTTTATCTATTTATCAAAGGACCCTGAAAGTAAAGCAATGCACAAAGTTTTTAGAAACTCTCTTCAAAGAAATGTGTGTGCCCCCCAAATTTTGTCATCCATAGAGGAAGACCGTAAGCTTCATCACAGTGACCAAGCTATGTCAGACTTCAGGTCTGTCTAGCTCAGAATTTGCTTCTACTTGCCAGTAGCAGATGTCTAAGAAGGAATGTAAAATAATCAGCATCTCAGTACGCTGAGCACGAGGAAATCATCTAAGCCATGATTTCAAAAGCCACTAACAGATTTGTCCTTCATGAGTTTGTCTGATTTCGTTTTGAACTCATTTATCACAACCTCCTGTCAAAGTGTATTCCAGTTTAACTCTACGTCACATGAAAAATATTTTGTTGTAAAGTTGCTGCCGGACATCTTTATTCTGTTTGTCACAACAAAAAGCAAACATTTTTTTTACTCCATCTTCACCTTCTCTAGGACATTCAGTTTTGTACACCACTGTCCTCCCTTAATCACCCCTTTTCCAAGGTGAAATGCTTATTTAGCCTCTTCTTATACAGGCTTCATTCCACACCTTTTATCAGCCTTATTTCTTTTTTGGTCTTTTAATCCAGCTTTATTGCAGCCTTTTCAGATAAGATGGTCAGAGTCCTTCATAGTTATTGAGATGTGGGAGCACCAGAGACTTATTCTGTTGCATAATTGTGCTATTCTATTGTCATCAATCCCTTTCCTCATAATTCTCAGCATTCAATGTCTTTTATTTTTCCTTCAGTGAGCAATGATCTAATGTTTAATGAGAAATACCCACACTGACATCAAAATCTTTTCTGTAATGTTAGTTTAGAGCCCATCACTTAGAGGCACTTTTAAGTATTATTTTCCAAGTGTATTATTTTGCATTTATCAAACTGATCTCCACCCACCAGCTTATCATCCAATTGTGGGAACTTTCTGCAATTCTTTACAGGAAGTATTAGACTCTCCGATTAGACTTCTGCTTATTCTTTCCATATGAAAGGATTGCATGAAAAATGAACATGCAACACAAATTTCAATAGGTTCACATATGTAATCTCTCTTTTTGTCAAAACCTGACCATTTATTCCTACCCCTTATCTTCTAGCCTTTAACAGAATTAATCCACAAAAGGATCTTCCTCCTTATCGCATAACAGTTTAATTGCCTGAACAGCCTGTTTCTGTCAAATCTGCACATGCCATTTGGACCAGATGACCCGTAAGACAACCGACTAGGAAGTTACCAGGAGTTGATTTCATGCACACACACAAAATCCTTAATTAAATCACAAGGAATTATATGGATTTTGCTCTGAAATGCGAATTCTTCGTTACTGTTGTACTAGCAGGAGAAATAAGGCAGGCTTACTGGAGTCAATAGGATCCATACAGATAACTGAAATGGGAAAAAAAGTCAGAGGTGGTTTGAATCAGTCATTAACACCCTCTTTGTAGGCTCATTACATATGGGCTAGGAGTCTAATGCTTGTGGAAAATATCTAGAAAACATCTTGGCATGTTTCTGCTGAGAGCAAAAATGCACACAGCTCAGCTCAGCTCTGCACCTGCTAGACCAGCCATTAATGTCAATGAACGGTGCAAGTGTAAATGGAGCTTTACTGCCCTCCATACCTAATTAAATGCCTGCTGAAAAAGTCAATACTTTTTTTTTTCCTTTGGAAAAAAATAACTTGCAAGTTTGTGAGCCCCATTTTTCACTGCTGAAGGATGAAAATGGACATAAACATGTCCCTGTACTGATGTGAAGTACTGATGAGGTAAGGTGTTGCTTAACATATAGACATTTTCAGTGGGCTCCCTCATATCTCCAGATTTTTTTTCACTCAAAATCAAGACTCCTCATCACTGAAATTTTCTCTTTTTGCATATACTGAATATTTATTTAAACAGCAAGGAACAGAACATGATCTCACAGGTTCAAGTCTTACAGCTTTCTCTGCTTGGCTGTTATTTTTTTTTTTTTTTTAAGCTTGGAGAATACACCTCATTTACAAAGCAAAGCAAAGCCCCCAACTACTATGAAACAGCAGCTCTGCCATGAACAACACTGTCTACAAGCCAAAAACAACAAATGATGAATAAAGTATTGAGCTTCAATAGAACAGTGACCTATTTTTTCATTGTTTATATAAGAATAGCAGCAAGGAGGCTTCTGTGCTGAACGGGGGGGGAAGGGATTGGGGAAGGAAATTCTCATATAAAAGTGAACTCAGAGGTGCAGTATGAAAATGTGCCTTGTCAAGGTTATTAAGCTTATTGTAAAAAATTCATCCACACAATAGAATCTACTGGACTAGTAATTGCAGCAAATTATTAAAAGTTAGATGATGTTGAAGTGCATTTTTGTAGCAGCCAGAAAATGAAAGGCAAACTTAGTTTTTGGCCTTTTGCTACACTGTGAATCAGTTAGGAAAGTACTTTGTTCATGCTTCTGGGCCTTACTATATAAATTACTTTAAGGACAGCATTTAAATGTTCAAAACAGAATCCCACCCAAACACTCCACCTCTTCTTTAATTGCAGGGAATAAATATCATTTTTTCTGTCCTATTCCTTCCTTGGCATATTGAACGGAGTTCTAGCTATATTTACCACATTAGTATACAAAACTGTTCTGTCATCACTCTCCATCACTTTTAAATAAAGCTTACATAAAGTACTACCACTTTATAATTTTGGTAGATCAATAAAGTCAAGAAAATAGCAGCCATATCTTTCTGGTAGCAATTATTAAGATTACATTAGTGGTATTTAGTACATTTAGGCTATTAGAACAGCAATGCTTATATTTTATATAGGTGGGGCTGATAGTACCAGCTATTAGTAAGATTGCTTAACAGTTTCTATTTTAAGATGCTGGGTTTAGTTTTTTAGCTGCTCAGAACTTTGAAAACTTTTTTGTAGTCTAGACTGTAGTTTTCCATCCTAAGGATTCTGCAGAAATATCATAACATTTTGACTGCCTCAAAAAGTGAAGTTCACTTTTTCCAGGTATAAAGTATGAACTCACCATCCCCCAACTTGATGCACTTGTGTTAGACATGTTAGTGTCCCCAGGATTCTGAACAAGTTGAAATTTCATAAGTGCTCGACAAATTCTGCTCCTATTCAGTAGAGATTTCTTAGAATTCAGTAGAAGTTACTCAAGGAAGATTTCTTCTGCAGCACTGAAGCCAGATGTAGGAACTTAAGAGCATGTGCCCTGTGTCTCCATGGATCTCAGTGAGACATTGTCATATTCAAATACAGAAAAAGACAAGAGAAAGGGGAAAGAGGATGAGACTACAGGGAAAATGGGATTAGAATCTGTTAAGAGGAAAACAGAAATTGATGTGCTGCACACAGACTGGGGCTAGCACTGGGAAAAGAGGAGAAAATACCAAGAATGCAAAAAGCAGAAGGCATGAGAAGAGCTATATCTGTAAGACACTAGCATGCAAAGGAAGAACTGTGGGTTACTTGATAAAAAAAAATGATACCATAGAAGAGACCAGAGACTCTGGGTCTGCAGGACATTCCCCAAGGAAATTTAACTGAGGAGCCAGGAAAGACATAATAAAGGTTGAAAAGCATATCTGGGCAAGGACTGAGGCTGGATAGACAACACATGGATGAAATGTTAACCAGAAGGAAAGGGCTGGGATTTGGAGCTAGTATTTAAAAAGTACTGAATAACCCAGTGATCAGAGCAGGGTTTAAATTTACAAAGAAGGGAGACTCGTGATGGACAATGGTGAAGAAAATAAAATACCATCTAGCAGTTGAATTTGCAGGTGCAGTCCTGCCTGTGGCTTGCCTGATGTAAGAAACCCAAAGACTTAGAAGTCAGACAAAATGGCCCCGATGTTTTCAGAGACCAGCTTTGCATTCTTGTGAATGTTCTTTGAATAAAACTTCTGTGAGTGCACGTGACCCTAAGCTGTTAAATACACACACACTTAAGAATATTTTTTCCTCTTTCCTTCAAAGGGAGTAGAGCAAAACCCATCACTTTTAAGCTTTCTGATTGAAAAGGTTTTTTTTCCTCCCCCAATGACCTTGAAACTCCACTTGAAACATCAGACAGCAAAAATACACCCGATTAAACTTTGACGACATTTTCCATCCATGCTTCTGATTCAAGAACCATTCCCTGTCCATTAAATTAACGCCACTCACTTTTCAGAACACAAAAATGGAAAACATCTGAGATTACTTTCCTGTGTAACCTCTTTTGATGTATGCTCAAGAACACAGTGGAGACAGAAAGAGATCAATTATGTCCCAGTGTTAACAGGCTACACAGGCCCTGGCTTTACAGCAGCTGAGTAAATATTATGGATTAAAAAAGAAATTGTCACTTTTAACTTTAAAAATGGGTTAAAAGCATCTTGAGTTTCAAAGCTGTTTCATTATCGAATGAAATACGGCAAAATGAAAGAAAATTTTTTATTTTATTGTAATTCCCCCATCTCAATCTTCTCTGTGGCACAACAAATAATGGACTTTTTTTTCTAGGAGTATTAGTCACTTTTACCCTTGGCCCATCATATATTACACTGCCAGACCTCAGTGTCAAAGTGTGTGACTAAGACTGACAATTTCAAAGAAATCACAGGTTCCTCATACTAGTGTCTGTACAGATCATCTGTATAGCCCCAAATGCCTGCAAGACAATCCTTTTTCCAGTAGATTTGGACAGGGATCTGTGTTCTATTAGCTTCTACATAAGAAAAAGTAAATAAAAAGAAAATCCTTAGTTTTTGTCAGCATTTTGCTTCTCATTTCTTAGCTATGATCAACTTCCACTTCTGATATTTTATCCTTGGTTATTTCATTTGTCTACTTTCCATTCCAGGGCCCAGAAGGATAAGGGTAGGAGTTGCCAAATATGTTCTGGAGCTTATGAGGTTTGACCATTGCAATTCTGTTTAGGAAAAGTGTACTTGCACTCAATAGCAATAGCATTTCTACTAAAGAATAACAGAATAAGGCACTGAGGCTTATATTAATTTTGCAGGATCCCAAGTCTAGATTTGCAGAAATCCAGTCTCTTTCAGAACTTATATGATTCATACTGTTGTCCAAATCTTCAAGATTTTGAGGATGATGTGTTCATGCACATTACAGAAATAACCTGGGAAAATATCTTGTTCTTCATGATTTTATTCAAAAATCTCAAAGGGTTTGAATGTCATATATTAGTAAAAGGAATACATAGAAGAGAGGGAAAAATCAATCAGGTATTACTCATCAGATATTGAAATCTTTGCTTTCTATTTCTTGACTTCTAGAGTAGAACCCAAAATCCAGAGTTAGCAAAGGAGTTTTGTGTTTCTGTTCAAGATTTCTGAGATATAACTTGCATTAGTAAGGCAACTCTACACAGTACACCACATATACACAAAGACAGTAAATCCAGACCATGCAGAGCACAAAGTATTCACAAAGGCCACATGTAGAAGCAGCTATTTGCCCCTGTGCTCCAGACTGTAGAAGTACCAAATAAACAGGCCAAGTCCTCTACTTTCTGCCTGGAGAAAACTTCCAGTGGAAAGAGGACCTGATGAAATTGACAATCCACCAAAATATCTTCATTGAGTAGGAAGCTTGCAGAACAAGGCATTAATAGCTATTTACCAAATAAATACATTTCTTCTTTCTCATACAGGTGGTCGAGTTTGGGATTCCCCCCCCCCCCCCGCCTTTGAGGCAGAAGGAAAGGGAGCAAGAGTTTTAATTTGTGATCAATACCCCTGTCTCTGTAGGCATCCACTTTGTCGTGCATTAGGAGTATGAACATTTGTCTTGCAGAGAGGCACTCACTATATTTTCAGGCATCATTTCTAGATTTTTGAGCTATGGAGTTCAGACAGAAATTGGAGGGGAGAGCTAGGAGGTATGTGAACATCAAGAATTTGGGAGCTTCCAGCATGAGGAAGACAACAAGAGTCGAGAGTTTTCTCATAATATTTTTTAATTAGGCATCTAAATTCTATTTGTATCTTGTTTTAAGGGCTTATGTCCTTTTCAGACTACCAAGTCACTAAAAAATACTCACGTGTTTTCATCATTAAGAAATACGATTTCAAACCCTGGCCCTGAAATCACTGTAATGAATCTCTTAAACCTAATCTAGATTTGGAAATTCCTCCTTGACTTATGTCTTGTTCATTCTTCTCTAATTAGCAGTGCAGTCATGCTATTGATGAAAAACAGGTTCTTTCTGCATGTGAAGACCATCTGGTCTTGCCAGCACATCACACTTCCTACCCCAGATGGCAACTTCTTGGTAAGGCAAAGAGGTGCAACTGTTCAATAATCATACAAACAATTCAATTAGTTACTGTTCATTAAGATTCCATGGTGTTTCTGCTATCTACTGTTTCATTTGTCAATACATTCTGTGCAATCTTTGCAATTATCACAGTGTTCATTGTGGTGGTTAAACACTTTAAAACACAGCAAGTTTTATCAACTTGGGAAGTCAAACTAATTTTGTCTAAGCTCTAAAAGCACTAACTAGCCCCAGTATAATGGCAGGCATTTGATTGCCTGTAACTAAGAATAGGGCCAGAATTCTCTGTATGACAGGATGGGTGTCCCAAGAAGAGAGTTATAAAAAATCTGAGCACACATTTGTGCAAGTCATGAAATTGAGAAGAGGTGAAGCAGATCCAAATGGTGTCTAGAAGCAGTAAACCTTAAACTATTTCTACTTCAAACATACATTTAATCCACTATAGAATCACTCTCAGAGTATTTAGTTTTTATATTTATGAGGAGAGGAAAAATAGCCATTGCCTTGTTATCTTTAACATACTCCTATACACACTCCCTTCAACAAGCCTAAGCTGTCACTTGCCCTTTTCTGGGATATTGGAGAAATGGCCAAACCCATGCTCAGAGCTACAGCACAGGGGCACAGATGCACAAGGACTTCAAATCCTTTACCTTCCTGAAGAAAGAAGAAAACCCAGAACTATATAAGCTCACTGCATTATTACAAGTTTGTAGGAGGTTTGTAGCTCTGCAGAGGTACACGTGGTACAGCAGAGGTGAACAGTACTGCTGTTTGCTGCCACATGACACTGGTAAGACAGAAAAGCACAAAAGGATTTGAGAGAGTTTTATAAAGTTCTGTTGGGGACAGACTATACCACCTCCTGGATAAGAGCTGCCACATACACAGAGACACAGCTCTTGAGGGGAGGATTTCTCAGAAGCAGGTTTGGGCAACTTGCTGTATCTTCTATTTTCCTTTCATTAAAGGTTACCAGTACTTCACTCTAAAAACTGATGTTATTCCTATTTTGAGGCTATATATGCCTCCCACTGATTTCGTTTTGTAGCATAACAAACTGAATGAAACCTTGAGTGACTATTTAGGGCTCTTAACCCTTACAGCCTGGCCTCAGAGGGACCTGCCAAGCTATAATGGATTTTAGCAAGGGCTGCCTGGATGTAGCTGAAGATAAAAGCAGGTCATATGAACAACAGGCAAGCCTTAAGATTACCTCGTGGATTTACTGAGGCATGAGAGTGAAGAGCTAAGAGAGCTGAGCTCTCCACCACTCGTCTCATCAGCTACCCAGCACATGTCACTACATTGGGTGACGCAGTAGTATAGCATATTTGATTAGACTGGAACTGAGCTTTCCCTGGAAGCTATGGGAACTTTAACTACTTGATTTTTCAAGTTTCAGTCTTAAATACTAAAAAAACAACAACAAAAAAAAAAAAAACAACACACAATTATATTTATATTTCTATAATGTATTAACAGCACAATAGATTTATATATAAACTATAGGTGAATTCGTAACTACACAGTATTAATTTATCCAAACAAAATGTGTAAAGAATATTGAGACTAAAATATGTTGAGATCCAGTGTCCCAAAGGAGAGACTGGTTAACCTGTGGTTGCCAATGTAACCTTAATTCAGGCTTCTTGGACTATTCTTTATGATACAGTATGTGACTTTGAGTGATTAAAGATCACATACGGATAACCTTAAATTCCAAACCTGGAATTCCTTAAGTTTTTTAAATACAGATGGTGGGTTATAAAGAAACCAGGAAGAGATTAACATAAAAGTGAACAGAACTTTCATCCCAAAAAAGAACTACACCAAAACCCACACAATCCTAGCTACAGCCATCAACCTCTACTTCAGATAGATACACATACAAATAATGCATCTAGATTTACAGCAGTGACTTTGGGTTTTAAAACTATATAGACATCCATATGATTTACATTATGAAACCCACAGATTATTCCTTAATAGAATCTCAGAGGCTTAAATCAATAAACATTATAGCCATTTTTAGGAGGTATCAATATTTACTAAATCTCCCAGTGGGACAGAATTTATGTTTATGATGGCTCCTATCAGTCTGTGCACTATTTATGCTACTAATGGACAAGGAAGACTGGCACAAACTGCAGTCAGCTGAAATAAGTTTTCTTTCTACTATTTGTTGATAGCAGATTACTCTCACTTAACCAATCCTGTGATGCATTTTTAGCTACTTAGTCCTGGATTAAGCCTCTGGGCCTGGTGCACTCTTTTGTTTGCCACTTCTAAATCATCCATTACTGCTCGCTTGTGCTGTTGGTTGCAAAATGATTTGTTCCTCTCTTCTCCTAAAGAGCTTGTCCTGAAGGCTGTCAAGAGATGAGTTCTCTTATGACCTTACAATAATATATATTATTGCTTGTGCAGGGGCCAAGCAAAACCAGTGAAAATCACCAGGGAAACCACAAGGAAAAATCACTGAATTCAAGTTCCTTCTCTAGTCCTTTACACTTCTTTGGGGAGTTTCTGAGGTCTAACTGATCCTTGCTACTCCAGTTCCAGGTGCTCCCCCCCTCGCCCCTGTATGCTTTTATCTGTACAAACATAGGTTTCTCTTTAGAGGTACTCACCACATGCCCTTGATACATGTTGGTATCCACATATACTCAGGCATATATGGGGATTCTTACAATGCTCAGTCCCTTGAACTCAGTGTTATAAAAACATGACCTATGCATTTGGCCAGATTCACTGATATCCTGTAAGAAGGAAGTCTGATACATGATAATTTATGATTACCATTTCCTCAATAGATTAGACTCTCAAACCACAACGCAATGACAGAAGTTGTTCTGTGCTTTTGCAGAAAGCAATTTCAATGGCAGTTTAGAAGTTAGCAGTGCTTGAGAAATTGGACTCCACAGTGCTATTCAATCAATGGTAACAAATACTCTGACTGCACTGTAGAGTTGAGGTTTTAAAAAATTACCTTAGAATATTGACAGTAACACATTAAATAATGTTTGAAGGCTCTTGAGAACTATAATAATAATAATTACTATTATAATATTATTAATATTGTTATAACAACAATAATAATGAAAAGTCTCCAGTGAACGGCTGAGCTCTCTCTTTCCTTCAAGAAGCAGAGTCCAATGGAGTGGAGCCCTGCACAGCTCATAGCCTCTATTTCCTCAACCCTAGTCAACTAGTCAAAAAATAGCTGGAGCTAACTACAAAACAGAGATAGCAGGGTGATAAAGCACCATTTATTGCTAGAACCCCACCTAAAAATTATGGCGGATGAAATAGAAAAAACAGAACATTGATATTCTCATCCATAATATAGACACAGAGTTAAATACACCTTTAAAATGAGAAAATAAGAATCAGTCATCTCCTAAAAATGCAGCCCAGCATTTTGCAGGAGCTATGTCATATTGTAGTGTGTTGATGGGGAAGAGCAGGAAGAGTCTTATTGCTCTGTGGGTTTGAACTTGGAGATGGAAAGCAGCTCCCTTCCTGCTGATCTAAGCTGCTGCAACAGCAGAAAGTTGTTCTAGACACAGTGTGCACTCATAATTTATTATTTCTTTCTCCTAAATGCATTGCTTGTTGCTCTTTCATTTCTTTCTTTTATTGTCCTTTTCAATATTGACCTTCCCTCCAGTAGCCATGTTTTTGTAGAGTCAGTATAAAACATCATTCCATGAGAATGGCAGCATTTAACAGCCCTATTATTAGGCATGAGAGTAAAAGGAGGGACAGATGAAAGTTTTTATCATGCTTTCTAAGCAGGTAGACAGTAAGATGCAAAAATGAGAAGACAATAAAACTCTTGTTACGCCAGCATGACATGACTTTCTAAGGAAGGCCAGTGTATAGGACTGTCAGGTACGAGAGGTTTTATACATAACACTTTGTTCTTGCATTTGCCATGCGTCTCTGCTAGCTTGCATTATCAGGGTGTTTCTCCCTGTAAAATCCACATCAAACACAGTAAACCAAATTTTCAGCTTTCCCCCACCCACTCCTTAGTAAAACCAGGGACCCAGAACACCAGGGCTGAGATCTGGCCAAGTTCAGACAGGTGTAAACACAGTTCACATTGCAGAAACAGAAGTACTAGTTAAAGTAATTTCAACTGGCTGTTTTGTTTTCTACCCACTGTTAATTCTTCCTTCCTTTAATAGATACTTGATGTCTTGCAGCAGGTAGCTGGGTCTGAACTTGACAGTTTTTAAGTGTGTTCACTTGGTAGGGAAGCTGAATAACCAGGAAAAGCTGCACCTTGCCCACCAACGCCAGTTCTCTATCTGTTCTGGCATATTTATCCCTTCTACTATCTTCCCCCACCATTTCCCAAACAAACACTGCCAAGTACATGTCTTAGTAAAAAAAAAATAAATCCAAACCAAAAAAAAAACAAAAACCCCATTCTGTATTTGTGTGTATTGAAGTGTCATTGTCTTTTAACTGATCTAAGTCTGTAAATAGCTGGCAATTATGTTCATTAGTTAGTTTCATCCATTTATAGTATCTTCCATCTGTGATTTTCATTTTTTCCTTTCTTACTTTCCTTCATATATTCTTTGACTTCCCTGAGACAATTTTCTTCTATGAACCCACAGGACTCTGCTAAAACAACAATCTGAAGTTAAAATAGCATCATCAAATTCACACTCAGTCTTTGGAACATTCCTTATGCACCCTCTACCCTTATGGAAACTACAGAAAACCTGAAAGAACTTTCTCCAATTCACAGACTGTATCTGCTATTAAGTTGATTTAAGGTAATAAGCCGCACACGCTGCTCTTTTGCTCAAGCCGTAATATCATCACGATGCAAGATAAAAAAAAGCAATAGTTTGTCTCAAGCATAAATTTTATCCTTGACTCTTACCTCATGCTGGCTTGTAAGTCAGTGTTCTGTAGCATTCATCAGCATTTTTTCACCTGTAAAATATTCCCAGCATAAAAGGATTTTGAAACTTTAGCAGTTTCTGAAACAAAAGATGTACTTCCTGTTTACAGCTCTACAGATGTAAATAAACCCAAACTTATTCCTATCCAGTTTTGATAACAGTTTGAGAGAAATACAAATTGATCCACAGTATTACAAAGTCTTGACTTGCTTCATAAGGAGCTCCTCAGTATGATAAAAAGGCTTAAAATCAATAAATCAATCAATCAATAATTAAATAAATCAAACAAGCAAACAAATGAGGTTCCTCACAGTAGGATCTCCGATAATTACTTCATCATTAAGAAAAGCAACTATTAATCAATGAAAAAATAACAGTCACCTGTCTTGCACTCCGTTACAGACTGCCCTCACCTCTCAACTGTGTTTCATCCAGTTCCAGTGACTTCTGAGATCTAAGCAAGCCTTGCCATGGCTCCAGGGGCCTTCCTAAGGAAGGAGGGTTGTCTTCCTCCCTAACATGCCTGGGACTCTGATTCCATCCTTCCCCTGCAAGGCAGCTCCCAGCCTGAAGCTGCTCCTGGCCTTAATAGCACCTGCTCTTCAGCACCACCCCAGCATTTTCTTGAAGCCAAATAACAAAATTGCAACCAAACAAGTAAAACTAAAACTTCTGACTAACAAAAGGAGAGTGATGGCATCATTATTTGGCAACAGAAACACTTCCAAGATTGTGAAAATTTTTGTTTCCCTCCCCTCCCCCATCATTGTGATTCCAATGGCAATTTAAATTATTTTCATTTTAACAGATCTGTTCACTTTCTTTTACAGCATGGGTATGTTAAAATGCCTCAAAAGGAAAAATAATACAGTTTTGCCGCTTGTAGAAATGCTAATGCATTTCAGACCATGCAAGGAACAAAATTGCATACAAATCTAGTATGTTCAGCAGCTTAAATAAAGAATGAGAAGGAAGAGCGGGAAAACAAAAGTCTAATTTCACAAAGTATTCCATAGAAACTTCAGCCAGAAATTGCTGCAAACTGAATTTTTCCTTAAAAAGCTCACAGAAGATCTACAGTGTACAAGGGGGTCTAATTATGCAGGATAACTGGCCCACTTATTGGCTATTTAAATGACAAAATGGAAACTGTGACCCACACAGGAGGTTGCATTGTCCCTAAGGTTTCTCTGGCCTAGACACACACAGAAACACTTTGACACTGAGGTTGCAGCTAATAAAGCCCATGTCCTTCGCCTCCTGTTTAAAACAGACTAGCCCTGTAGATCAGCTTTTGTTCTCCCTGCAATGACTAGCACCTAAGCAGAGGCACAGCACTGAGCACAGCCTTGACCTCTTTCCTAGGGCAGCTGAGCTCGTTTGAAAATCATGTGAAGAACAAGGGAACAGGCATAGCACATGTAAGCTTTACAGGTAGGAGATTCATGATCAGGAACAGAAAACACTGAAGATTGTTTGCATTGCCTTGCTAAAAAGATACAGGTTTGAGGCTTGAAGAAAGCAATTTTCTTTAGTAGAATAAATTCCTTATGTTTGCAGAAAGTGAAGTTCCAGTAAATGTACCAATGTCTCTCAGTGGGTTAATAAAAACAGAAAACAAAATATAAAATATCATGCCTCAGAAATTACTTTGTTCTTGTTATGTGCAAAGCAGGTTAATCTCTCCCACGTACTGTATAAAAGCCATAATTTTTTCAGGCCTTCCCGAATGCTATGGAACAACTTTCTGAGAACAAAATAAATTTGTCCAATCAGTACCAAACAAGTCAATCAGGTCTCTAGCATCAGGGCCAGAGAGAGGGGATGTCTTGTATGCTGGCAGATCACCTAGTGGGTGCAGAGCTGGCCATGCAAGCTGGGGCAGCGCAGCTTGGCTGCAGAGCTCAGAGCCTGGCAAATAACCCTGGCCTTCCCAAGATAGCTTTATGCTTCTTCCCATTGCTGGGATTTCTCACTGTACTTGGATGAATGGGGAACATGGCTCAGAGATCAGTCTGCAGCAGGTGCTCTAGGCCTGGAAGCAACAGTCTTTTTCTATTATTCAGACAATGAAGATGCTGCTAAAGACCAGAAGAACAGGAAGAAGAGTGGTCCATCCACACTTTGAAATGGTTTTTCACTGTTGTGCTGGAAAAAAAAAAGAAAGGTATTTCCAGAAGCCAGAATTTTACTGCTTATCTTTAACTGTTTGTTACAAGGACTGTGTAAAGTCATTTTATTATGTTTGTACTGACCACAAACTGTCTTCTGTTTAAAAAGAAAGATATTGAAAATAGATACTTATATAAAAGACACATAAAAACAAAATGGCAGTAAACAGATAAATTATAAATGAGATTTAATCATTAATATCAACTCAACAAAATGGCTCTGGACCCCAAGAATGTCATTATTTGGTTTCAGCATTTGTGTATGACAGGTTTTTACTTACTTGTGTACTTGTGCCTGCAGACCCCAGCTGAGTTGTGGAGTTTTAACTGCCCTAGGGAATGAATAAAGACACAGAATGTCTCACTCTCTTAGGGAGGTTGCAGTCTGAGAAAATACGTCAAGTGCAGAACGAAGGTCCCAGTGCACTCTCATGCCTTTCCAGCATACGAAGAGTAGTAGCTAAGAATTTAGCTGAAAAACATAGTGAAGCTTCAAAAAGCACTCAGTGTGCCATGGGGCGGATTTCTGCAAGACAACTGTCTATAGAAACTGGTGGCAAGTGGGAGGAATCAATTAAAAAAATAATTAAAACCACACCACCTCTGCAGATCTATCTCACATCAGATGCACAGGACCTGTTGCAAATGAGGGCAGGGATTCAGCTGGCTCTATGACCAGATGAAAGTATGAATGATGCTGTAAAGGTTAAGCAGATATAGAATTTCTCATGGAACTCATGGTTACTGAAGTAATTTCAAATACATCAGTAATTATCTTGTAGGCATTTGGAGAAAGTAAATGACTCAGATGACTTTATTTTCCTGAAATGGCCTTTCTCATTCCAAGAAAATAAAAAATTTATAAAAGTTATACCTTACTTCTTAATTACATTTGTTACGTATAATTACAGTCAAGGATTCACCTGCTGAATAAAACAGGTCTTTTCCTTTCTAAGCCATTGTTTACAAATGGCTGTATTTATGTTTAAACTCAGTTCTGCTGGCATTCTATTAAACGCTACATGAAATGTACATAATCAAGAATCAACATCAAGGGTTTTTCTTGACCATTAAAGCAAGGTTTCAAGGTAGCTTTGCAATAATCATCAGCAACTCCCTATTCAGTTACCTTGAAATTGCAAAAGCATCATAAAGGCAGCATTGTCAGAGACATAAATGGGCTCAAAAAGGGCACAATACAGAAAAAAAATCTAATTACAACTCCAAATCTCTTGATATGTGTCCATTCAAACTCTGAAAGTCCAAAAAAACCTCAAAAGGTGGTGCTACTCAGTATGCTACCAAGAGAATACTACTTTTCTCCAGTATTTCTACTTACACAGACATTTTGTGAATACAAACCATATTTCAACCTCTATCTTTTAAGCATTACTTTTAAAACAACACAAAATGAGAAACAAAAATAACCGTGGTTCCATTATGCAGCAAACGTAGGCAGACCTTTAATTTCAGAATGACTCTGTAACAAAGGCTGTCCACTAGTGTCCCTACACAGCCCTTTTTGCACAATCAGGCTTAAATTAGTAAAGACATATGATGCATTAAGCCATGCACATTACACTGTTCAGGCTTGAAAGTGCCTAATGTTGAATAAAGTTTCCCACCAGCTGTTTTTGTATTATTTGTTTTGTGCTCTCATTTGAACTATTACATAACATGTTGAAATGAAACATTGGCATATAGAGGTATAATGGTTTGTTTTCTAGAGAAAAAGCAGCATATCATTTGATTTCGTGGAGGCAGAATGAAACATACCCTTAATTCAAATTGAAAAACTAAGGGGAGTATGGTAAATGACATTGTAGTACCATCATTTTCAGGAAGTATTCATATACTATGAAGACAGGTCTTCATCACCTCAGTGTCATAATTAATGATATATCTAAATCAACATTTTTCTGCCTGCATTATCATAGCCTAAAGCCATTATGTACACTGAGTTACTGCAACATATGAAAAGAAGGGCAAAAAAATTATAACTGATTTGTTGCACACCATTTTTGTTTCCAAGGATATCCAATGAATGCTACAGAAGTTTGTAGTATTGAATCTAATGGACTAAATGAGTGTGCATGCATACACACACAGAATCTATTGCAACAGCACTAACATTCTGCTTTTGCATACTTATGCGTACATAGAAATGCAATCTCCTCTGAGACAGAAAAGGGAAGCATAACAATTAGTACAAGTGCCCCAGTCATTAGGTGCTCAGTGAATTATTACAGAAATGAGCTGCGATACCACCATCTGGTTTTGAAAAGCTTTGCTGGTGTTTGAGAAAAGGGCTGACTGTCTCCTTCCAGTAGAAAACTTGGGGCTAAGATAGCATCAGTAATTCACTAGTGGCCCAATCTCTTGTGTATGTTTTTTAACCCCAGCAGACAGCTAAGCACCACACAGCTTCTCACTCATTTTCCCTATGGTGTGATGGGGGAGTGAATTGGAAGGGTAAAAGTGAGAAAACTTGTGGGTTGTGATAAGAACAGTTTAATAGGTAAAGCAAAAGCCTCACACATAAGCAAAGCAAAACAAGGAATTCATTCATCACTTCCCGTGGTCAGGCAGGTGTTTGGCTATCCCCAGGAAAAAAGGGCTACATCACACGTAATGGTTACTTGGGCAAACAAATGCTATCAGTCCAAATGTGTCCCTCCCCTTCCTTCTTCCTCCAGCTTTATACACTGAGCATGGTGCCACATGGTACAGGATATCTCTTGGGCATGTTGTGGTCAGCTGTCCTGGACGTGTACCTCACAACTTCTTGTGTACCCCCAGCCTGCTTGCTGGTGGGATAGGGTGAGGAGCAGACAACGCCTGGGCTCTGTGTAAGCACTCCTCAGCAGTAACTGAAACATCCTTGCATTATCAATTCTTTTTCCAGCACAAATCCAAAATGTATCCCCATAATAGCTACTATGAAGAGAATTAGGTACCCCAGCCAAAACCAGCACATGGTAGCAGATTTTCACACCAGGAAGTGTTGGCTACACAACTCACCCACTCCATAAATCATGCAACTCCCACAGTGGTCCATCCATAGATTCTGAAAACAATCTTCAGCTGGCATTGCTTGAGCCTTTTGCAGAAAGACACAGAAGTTTTCACTTTTGGTTATTGCAATTGGACTTTCACCACCATATACTTTCATGAGAGAAGATTACCTGCAGGATGAAAACTAAATCTATTTTTAATAAGAGGCAAGTCCAAGAGCTAGGACCGGTAGTAAGTAGAAAGGCCTGAGGGGATGGAGCTGCCATCACAAATTAATCTTATCATTTGGCAAGTAAAAAAAAGTGTATTTTTTTTTTTTTTTATTTAATGCTGCCTAATCTTGGCATATATGTGTTTTGCCTTGAGGTGAATGTGGGCTTAGTTTCAGAGCCTGTTAGTGCACATACACAAAAGGCTTTTGGAACAGGGAGAGGCAACAAAGTCATGCAGAAGCTAGAGTAGGACTCAACATAAGCACAAAGCAAGTTGAATGAGACTCTTGGAGCTGGGTAAGCCTCTGGCAGCATACCAGGGAGGGAAAAGATGAATTTGCTGCCCATTCACACTCACCTGAGCATAGATTTTGAAGTGAAACAAAACCAGAGGTTTCATTTCCCTTCCTTCCTCCCAAATAAGGAGCCCAAATGATCTGTGAGGGCCATATTTGTGTAGTGATACTAATCTTCAGTATAGCTGAAAGTAGTCACCAGTGGGAAGCATGCATTCAGACTCAGTGGAGAAACATTATTCAAATAGAGACTATCTGTAACCTCATTTCCAGGGAGTTATATTTTGTCTCAAATCTTTGAGCACTGGTGGGGCTGAGAACACTCAGAATCAAGCAGAGGGAGATGACACTTTTTTAAATAAAGAGGTCAGAAATTCTTCAACATCAGTTTCTGTGTACTCAACACCCTCTTTTCTATTTTTAAACACCAGCCATGCAGGCAGTTCTACTGGTAACACGTCCACTCAGGTTTCCTTGGCATCCTTCAAATCCTGGCAGCACGATTATATGTGAATGCTGCACTTTTCCATCAATGGACAAACTACTCTCTTTCCACTCCTTGTAATATTACACCCTTAGAAGACACTTTTGTTGACTGACAGACATCTCCTTCTTCTCTTTCCTTTTTCTGCATGGGATTGGAAGCCTGCACCTCATGAGGGTTAATATTTCTGATTTTTCCACTTACACAATTGAAAAGCAATCTCATGGAAGAACAACTTTCTGCAAGGGAGGACTAATTTAAAAATACAAAATCCCAGGAAAGAGGAATGTGGAGAAGTGCTTCAGCACCCTAGTTAAAATTCAGCCCTGTAAAAGCTCACATGAAATATTCATACTTTAATGTCCACAAAGTAGTTTAATCTGATCTGCAGAATCACAACTCTGGCAGTATAATATGTCCCATGGCCATACAAAATGCTGAAGTGAGCAGAATATGTCCACATTCCTCTGCCAGAAAAATTCTGACCCACAGGCTCCAGTGCAAAATACTCACTAAACACCCTGTGTAACTATTTAATATTTGTGCCCTCTGAAAAGGCTTTTCTCTTTAGATGTCTGTCTCTGATCCTAGCAACAGACACTGTTTCTTTGTTCAGTGACCTTACGATTTGTGAACTGCTACAATCCAGAGAAATTGCTAGCAGCATCACAGACTTCAGTAAAGTCCAGTGATTCGCCAGATTTCACCCTAAACATAATTATGTTGAGAAATCCAACTACAGAATGTTTGAGTTCCTCAAAACACTTTGTCTGTCATCACTCCATTGAACCAACACTATTTATTTGCAAGCAACCATAATTGATTTATCTGTTGCTTGCAATAACACCATGATAAATAAATTATCACTTAAACACAATAGATTACTAACATTTCCTTTTCTAATTATATTTATGACATATTACTAGGTCTTGCTTCATTTAAAAGCTTACATATGTTTTCCTCATCCCTGTAATCTAATCCAAGGTGCAAAATCTGGATTTGTGCCAGTGAACTCCTTTGTTAATATACTGCAGCACTCACAGAGTCCATCTGGAGTTACTGTTCTGCTTGATGTCACATGGCAGATCCTACCTGTGTGGAAGATGAAAGGACATTCAAGGCACGTATCTAGGGATGACAGTTTTCTTTGTGATGAACCACAGAGTCACAGCTTGTTAAGTAAGACTGTGACAGTGATAAAAGACAAAGCCATCATTTTCTAGCAGAATATGGCCTATCTATACATGACAAGCCATGCTATCTCTGCTCACACATGCTGATACCTCATAATGTATTCTCCCAAGTGCCGGACAGAAATAGTCCCTGAAGACAGCACCACTAGAGAGTAATAGCATAGTGCTTATCTAGAAGTAAATGAATGGAAAAAAAACTGAAGTGTACAATGTGTCCCTATTAGCATCACAGATAAAGGGAGCTTTCAGTTTAAAGTATTTTCTATTTTCATGAGGGGTTCAATAGGTCTAGAAACAAACAATAAGGACAATAAAGTTTCCTTCACTGCAAATAATTTTCACTCTTTCAAATTTTTTTTATTTTTTTTTTTTTAACATTGAAAGTAAACTTATCTGTTGGGAACACTCTCTTTTGGAGGGCTGTGCATCCATACTGTGTGTGCAGTCTTACACTGTACTTGACATTCTTTGCACTTGACATCTTCCCAGATTGTCCAAACACCATTAGCTGGTGCTCGCAGTTTCTCAGGCTGCCCTGCAGGGTGAAAGTCCATGGGGATGCAGGTTATGGTAAGAGGTTGAACTGCCAGGCATCTTCCAGAACAGTTGGCATAGGAGGACATATTGAGGTGGCAGTAAGGAACTTGAGGCTGGTACCTTGGTGGGGGAAATGGGAAGGCTTCCTGGGAAGGAGAGACCAGGGAAAAGACATTAGAAGGAAAAGATTCAGTTTGGAAACAGAGGAAAATATGTAAAAGTACAAAAAAACAGCAGTGGAGCATAAGGAAAGAGTAAAACCCTTTTGCCCATAAGGGTACTTCTCAGTTAAGTGAGGCCCTTCTCTTGGTTTTAGACAAAGCCTTATAGTACACACACAACAGCTTTATTTGAGATATTGATCCTTCTGTGGGTGAAAATTAAAACCCACCTGAATCTGGGCAGAAATTAATGCATCTGCTGTGGTGATCCATATATAAACCTCTGACTTCCTACACTCCCACATGGACAAATTAGCTCTCCAGCAAGTGCAGCTCACAGCAGGGGAAAAACAGTGTGACGCGATAAAAAAAATAGATATTCCCAGAGATAACCCTGGGTGCCTCAGAAATTAGTGGCAATGATACAATGCAGGTTCTGCTTATCAGCAAGATGCCATAAACGGGGTTAATGTGGGTGTTCAGTTTGTGACTACCAATCACATGGGCTAACCTGAGAAGTATGCCCAGTGCTGTTGTACATTTGAGACACACTGGCTGCATTGGCCGGGGGTTGTGAGTCATTAGAAGTGACAGTGAAAACTGAAAACCTGTCTGCCACTCTCCTCTCGAGTTGCATGGTGCACACAGCTCCTTTTCCTACTGTACATGTAATTCGACTCACTGAATCCTTCCATCTCACACCATCCTGTTCTCACTTGGACTGTAACCCACCCATAAATACCCACAAAAGTCACTGCTTAATCACCTTTAAAATTTTCCTCAGTGACACCTACAAAATGTTGACAAAGGTTAAGTAGCCCATGCATCAAGATTGCTCCCTGTCATACTGACCAGCATTTACTGTTTGCTTGAACTCACCCCACATGTTAACTGGATGTCTCTTGTCTGTGTACATAAATATTAAATTCTTTGGTGTAGTTGTAATATAAGTAAGCACAATAATAACATCGATATTAACCAAAGTATTCAACAGTGAGCTTCCTGACTGCCATTTATATTGCCATTATAATTAGCTCAGCATTTCTGATTTGTGTCACAAATTTCATTAGGTAAATTAATTGATTTATTTCCCATAGTTCTTACTGTATTGAATAGAAGTTTTTTCAAATTTACCCTCTTCTGGGCTCTGGACTTTGAAACCCATATCAGCACTCAGGTCTCAGTACCTTTATTCCATTTATACATTTACAATACCTTCCTCACTTATCCTCACTTATCCTGAAGCATTCTCTTTTCGTTCTCATTTTCATGCCTTGTTTTATGTGGCTTATCAGATCTGGAACCCCTCTGTTCCTCCTCTGATTTAGTTTTAAGGGAATTTCTCTCTGCTAAATGAAATAGCTCCATGGGCTGTAGCTGAGAGCAACAACTCCTCCTTGTCCCCCTTCCCTGTCTTCCTTCCATTCCAGCACTTCAGCTGTAGGAGCCATCCCACCAAGTCTCTGTCATGCCAACAAGATCATACCCCTACAGGCATGCTTACATCTCTTAACTGCTCTTGTTTATTCCCCATGTTATGTTCATTTTCATGAAGGCATTTAAGTTGGGCCCGCAGGTGAGTGTTCTAGTCTTCATTTGGAAAGAAACTCCTTAACCTTTAAAGTTCAGAAATCTGATTTCATATAGAGTGAACTGATTTTTTCTTGTTCTTATTTTTTTCATGATTTTTCAGCTATTTTAATGATTTTTGGATACCCTGTTCTTGCTGTTTTATGACTGGAGTTAGGTCTACTAAAAAATGTTGACTGAATTTTTAGCTTCTAAACTCTTTACTTCATATTCACACATTCTAAGCATAGCCATAAATTGCAAAAGTGTCTTCCAAACATTAATATCTCAAGAATATGAGTTTTTTAATAATTGATTTTGAAATGTTGTAGCTTATCTGTTTTCCTGTAGCCAAGCCATCATATGATTTTGAAATTAGAATGGAAAAGTTGGTTTGTGAGGACTAGCATCATTTTACCTGAAAAAGAACATTTTTAGAGATTCATGAAGTAAAGATAGCTTTTCCCTGGAGCTTTTAAGCTTTCTGCACACCATGGTTCCAGTCTGGATTACAAGTGCCAAAATGCCACAGAAAAAGGCTGTTCCCTCAGTATTTTTGGCTTAGTGAGAGACAGAAAGTGCTGAAAATTTTGTAAGAAAAGAAGCCATAGTGAGAATTCCCACTCAGCTTTTAGATCAAAAAGGCTGATTAAGCACAGGAGGTTTGGGGAAGTTCTTCAAATAGAACCAGTACTATAAATCTGCTGAATTTTGCTGGTGGGTTTAGTAAACTGGTTAAATACTGTCTTGTGCACTTTTAGTGTTGATATTTTGGGAGAGGTTTGTATATGTTTAGAATGGGATGGCCCAAAGCCTAAATCTGCCCTCAGTGACTTTTGCTATTGGGCAAGTATGAACATGCAGGAGATATGCCTATTGATTGAACCCTACCACTGACATAATTTTTAGCTATATATATGTTTACTTTAAGATGCTCCTAGAGTTATACAAGAGGAGGACAAAATTTAGAGGTGTTTCCCATCCAGGACAGGAGCTTCTGTGACTCTTGGTGAGTCAGAGGCTGCCACAGTAGTAAGTTTTCACTCTGCTCAACACTGCATGGGATCTAGGAGTCTGACTTTGCCACACCTTCTATGGCAGAGCACGAAGAAGCAGTTTGTGACGCCAGAACATTTTGTTTAACAGAGATGTAGGATGGAAGAAAAACCTGCATTAGAAGTAGAGGAGGACTAGGGTTGGAGGTCAAATCAGCCTAAAGTTTCCTAATTTTCTGATGTTTCTGCACATAGGGAGTTTTGGTTTCACTGCTGCATTGGAGCAGGGGCAACACTGGTTCTCAGGAAGACTTGCTGCATGCCTCAGGAGCAAAAACTGGAATACATTTCAGGTGATTCTCGTCATTTCTTTACCTTGATCCTAGGGGTTTTCTTTCCAAAACATGACTGAATACTCCAAAATGTACACAAGGGTTGTTTCATTATACAGAAACACTAATCAGAATTTGTGAATTTGTATCATATTAGTTTCTCATGCAGACATTCAATACATAGCAAATATGAGATAACCTCCATGTCAAAGCTAAGGTGTGAACTTAGGATGCTTTTTGAAAGGGGAGTAAATTACTTCACACGTTCCTACCTAAGAGAATCTGCAAATGGTGCTAGTATGGAGTAGCTTATGACCTTTATATTTACACTTTGATTTGCTTTCTTTGTGGTAACTTTTCACTTAGAGAAACATTCAGACATTTTACTTCTGAAAGTCTTAGTTCAAAAAGTGTTCAGAATTTTAAACATGTAATGAAGTGCTCTTGTATTTTCTTCTGCAATCTCTCTCCTCTTCTTAGTCAAAGAGGCAGCGGGGCAGGGGGGTTGGAACCAGATGATTTTAAGGTCCTTTCCAGCACTAACTATTCTATGATTCTATGACAAATTGAATTACACACTTAACAGGTAGTTCCAATACAAAATAACAGATAGAAATAATATATGCTGTAGGCTTTACCTAGCTTGGTCTTGACACCCTCCATGGATGAAGACTGCACAAAATCATCTGCAAAAAAACAGGCTTATAGCCATATTTTAAAATGTTTTTTCAAATTTCTCTGTGTCGTGGTTTAAGCTGTAAATCAGCCACACAATTTGTTCACTCCTTTCTTTTTCTTCCCTCTGCTACTGGAGGGATGGGAAGAAGAATCGAAAGAATGCAACTCCCACAGGTTGAGATAAGAACAGTTTAGTAACTAAGGTATAACACAAACCGCTACCACCAATAATAATAATGACAACAGAAATACAAGAGAAGAGAATACAACAGCTCACCACGTATACCCAGCCTGATCAAGCAGTGCACCCCCCACACTCTTCTGGGTCTCTGCTCTCCATTTCTGCATCCTGGGCATGACATTCTGTGGTATGGAATACCTCTTTGGCTAGTTTGGATCACGTGTCCTGTCTCTGCTTCCTCCTGGCTTCCCCTCCTCCCTGGCAGGGCATGAGGCTCAGAAAGTCCTTGACCAGACAAAACATCACTAAACCACAACTAAAAACATCGGTGTTATCAGCACTGTTCCCAGGCCAAAAGTCAAAACCACAGCACTGCACCAGCAACTGAGAAGGAGAAAAATGACTGCTACTGCTGAACCCATGACACCCCATCATGTAAAGTGCTCATGGAGGTGGTGTGCTAGTGAACTTGCCAACCTGAAGTGTGTTGGAGCACAGGGGAAGTGAAGATGTTTACCTATATAAGATGTCCTGGGCTAGAAAGCACAAGTAATAGTAAACCAGGCAAAAGAAGACTTTCAGAGTCTCCACGAGAAGGTAACTTTATTGTTTTCACAAGGTCAAAAAATTGCTGCTAGCAAAAAAACCCCACCCAAAATTCCAGGCTTTTCACGTAGCAACACTCTTCCTGTAAAAACTAATTTCTATAGACACAGACTTTGGTTAAAGATAAAAGATCAACAAATTGGATATAATTCATTGACTCTATGAAGAAAAAAAAGAAATAACAAAAATTACCTTGTAACACTTCCTTTCAATTACAGTGCTGCATTAGGTTGCTATCGTATGAAGTCTTATAAATATGATCACATAGGGCAAAATTTGAGGTGTTTAACTGAATATTGATCAGCTGCTATTCTTCTAAAAGACATTCTTTGCAAGTTCAGCTTTGTTACTTGATACCTGATTTTCCAAAGTGCTGAGCATCTGCAGGTCTCACTGTCTTCATTTGCGCTAGCTGCAGTTACCTGGGAAATCAGGTCAGATCATGCTCATGTGGCAAGGCCACAGTTAACAATGGAAAACGTATATTTTGAAGACGAGGGTGTTTGTGAGTTAGCTACACTGTCTGCTAAGTGTCTATTTGCCACAGAAGATGCTGAAGCTGTGTCCTTTTGTGCTGGCAACATCCTGAGCTCATGTAGGTAAGAGATGTGGGTTGGAGAGTACCATAAGAATAGGGATCTGGTGTACCTCCCTATTTATTCCCTTCTGTAAGCCAATAACAAGGGAAAATGGAATATGAACAGATGCTTGCTTCTGCCCTGCTCTGGCTTCTGACCAGACATACTATCTGACAAGGTGTCACATAAGCAGCCACCCCTTTCTAGGGATACAGACACTTACTCACATGAACAGGGGAATTGAAAGGTAGAAAAATTAGAACTCTGAAAAAATACAGTTTCTTAGAGCTGCCTGCAAGGTGACACAACTTTTCACATATCCATATGCATAGACACTATCTAAAAATCCATACTTGTGCTACATAATCTGAGGCCCTTGGACACGTCAGGGTAATGCAGAGAGGTCCTTGTTTCAGTAACTCTGCAGAGCATAACTGCAGATTAGGAAAATAATTATACATTGTAAAAAGAGTGTATATGGCCCTAATCAAGATTATAAAGAGCCAACTACGTCTGGGGCTACAAAATGGTGTTATCCCAAATTCTCATTAATAACATCCAATTACTGTCTGTGGTTATATAACTGTTCATCTCACTATGTGGCCACTTATTGCTGGAGTCTGTTGCTGCTCAGCACAAATTGCACAGAGCGGGGTGTGTAAAGGCACTAATGGCATTTAGTTTGCATTTTGAAGTACAAGGATAAACAAATAGATATTCTAAAGCAAAACTAAATCTGGGTGGAGGGGTTATTCCATGCAAATTTTGTTAATTTGCATAGTGTAAGATTAGCTCAGTTTTGGGTTTATAGCAAAAAATATGACTGCCATAGGGTATAAAAGAAAGTAAATGTTTTCTGTTTTAAACATGTAGTAAAAATAAGTTCACTATCACATAAAGCATACCATTAATTTTAGAGTTAGTTTGGGGTTTTTTTTCCACCTAAATGCTATACAAGCCAGAAAACCTTACGGAGATCAAAGTGCTATCATTAGAACATAGGAAGTTTTACTGGGAAGTCTCTGTGTGGGCACTGACCAAACAAAATGGTAATGAGCCTCTGCTGATAAGAACAAGCAGAGACAAAGTAGGCAGAAAGATCAGGGAGTCAGTAAATACAGTAAACAACAATTATAGCAGGTCAGGCAATTACCAGAAGAAGAAAACACGGATAAGTAAAGTCCAGCAGATAAAATGTGATCTCTTCATAAGCCGTGGACATGAGAGGGAATGACAGAAGACTAAAGCTGGAGTTCACAGGATATTAACCTTACTGAATGGAGGCCTGAGGATTGCTGCTGCATCAAATACAAAAAGCAATCTGTTTGTATAGCAGAATGCTTGTTTCCTTTGTAGAAAGGAAAACAGAGTGTTTGAGTAGTAAAGCCACTGTGAAAACCAAGGAAGCAAGCTCAATAAGCCAAAACATAAGGGAACAGTTGCAAACTGAAACAATAAACAGAAGAGTTATGAAAGTCCAGAAGCATAGATTGAAGCAGCAGGAATAGGAAAAAAAAAAAAAAAAAATCATCTGCACTGATTTCTGAGGGGATGCTTTCTTTTTCATTTCATTTATGGTTAATGGCAAGATTTCATTGACCCCTGCTGGAGGAGGATCAAGATTTTTAGGGTGGAAACAAAATACGGCTGAAAAAGGCAGAACATCTAGTGAAAGGACTGAGTAGGAAAAAAAGCTGATAAATAACTCTAATTCTTTCCCCATTATAGGTAAAATGTCTGCCTATGTTGGAATGAGAATTTCCACTTGCTGTTATCTACTTAAAAATACTAATTTGACAAGAAGCTACCACAGATATTTTTGTCATAAGGATCAAAGCATCCAACAACTCTTCTCACAATAACAGTTCTTCATCCACAACACACTATTTGCAGTCTGAAAGTACACAGCTGATCCTCAGCTCCTTTGGATGTATTTGTGAAACACAGACTCCTTCTTATGATGGAGTACATAATGGTCAATTTTTTTCCTAAGGAAACTGACATTTTAACATAATGCAGGTATTTACCAGCATTAAGCTTAACATTTGAAGTTATCTACATAAGGGGGAAAAAAAAAGCCTCCTGCTTTATGAAAAAGATATATATCATGAGTAACAATTAACTGATAGTCACACTGAGACTTCTGGGAACAATGCAGACACACTCTTTTATTCAAAATATTTGTTTGATAAGTCCTGACAAAGTACTAGCACAGTTTACTGGGATAAAACCAATTAAATCAGAATTAAGAATTATAAATTTGCTACTATTCTGCTTTCCCAATAGAGCCCCAGTGCATAAGTTTAGGTATTTGCATCAAATATTCAACATCTTTCAAATGCGTATCAGCTGAACAAGGACACTAAGTTATAAGCCATATTGAACATGTGCTTGCAAGCAACAGCTTTTATCAACATTGTATATTTGCTTGATAGAATTACAAAATCATAGAGGGAAGTGAGGCAGTAGATTTAGTATAGTTAAATGCATAATATATTTATATCTACATTTTAGAAAGTTCTTTAAAAAGCACCTCAGCATGTATGACACATTAAACAATCTGCTGTGGCTTGCATGAAAAGATTCTGATAAAGTCATAACTTAGGGTTCTCAATGTGTGTAAATGCATCAGAATAGTGGAAGAGGTTAGCCAGGAAGAGTGGAAATTTATTAATAAAAAAATTATGATTAAAAATCACAAGTTAGTAGTCTCAAGAAAAAGAATTTCAAAAATTTGTATGTCAGAAAAAGGAAACATTTGTGAAGACACATTTGTGACAAGACTGAGTAACAATTCAAACGTAAATATTTAGTGTAGTACAGGGATAAACTAAACAGGTACATCCTGCTTAATATCTGTCAATACCAGAGAGATGTACAAAGGCAAGAAATGCCCCAGAAAAAGATATCTAAACATGATCAAAATTTCAAAAATAAATAACCAATGTGTAATGCTGGCTGAATGGTTCAGGAAAAAAAAAGAAAATAAATCCAGAGTCAAAAAGAAAAGAAAGAGAATGTTTCTCACAGTAATTTCCCCAAAACCTTACAGTTACCTTCTTAAAATCTGAGATATTTCTAGAGGAAAAATAAGTATGAGTAAGGAGTTAGGCAAACTTGAGGACAGAGACCAATTATATGAACAATAACTATGCATTTTGGGTACCTGAAACCAATAATGGACCTCAAAATTCACATATTGCTTGCCTTGGCTTCTGCATGGGACAGATTGGGATGATTTGTAGATGCTCCATCTGGAACATCACAGGCTACAGCATAACAGTGTCTCCTTGGCCAGAGACCCTGATGCTCCTTATCACAGGGCAGCACAGCTGCAACCAAAGGTAAGAGGGTTTTTCCTCTCTTTCCTGACAATGCAGCTGCTAGCCTGAATAGTGGTGAAAGCACTTTCATTTGAATCAGAAGTTGTGTGTTTAATGCTGTCTGACTGAGGAAGAAAGTGAACTCGAACCTGGTGAACTCCAGAATCTCATAGAAAAAGTGAAGAGCATTGTCATTTTCTCCTTTTAAGTTAAAGTAAGGAAGACTATAGCAGGAGTCAGCCTGTTTCTGTAGATGTGCTCTTGGCATGCTGCAAAGAAACCTCTTAAGTTACGTCTCAGAGTAAATTCAGGCAAAGGAATGTCTACTCCTGGGCTTCCAGTCATATGTAGAAAGAAAATGAGTAACACGATCACTACATAGGCATCACCTGTTCTGGGCACCCACAGAAGTACAAGCTGAGGTGCTTAGGGATTTTAGGATGGAACAGGCAGTTCCTTATCAAATTTAGGCTCCCCAAAGGTTAATAGTGGCTGAATAGATTTAGATAATTTGTATCCAACAAAATGTTGCCTTAGGTGCCTAAATTCTTTCCTGGATCTGGCCCAGGAGAGAGCAGGGCATTATGCACTTAAGTGCTCTGCTTTTACTGAAAATCAATGTCCAACTCCCATATTTTCATTTAGAAGTTTCTTCCCCAGTATTTGTATAGCTTGCTATTATACAACTAATTGAACACATTATAAATGCCTGAAGATATAGAGGGGCGTTAACAAGGAGGAAAATTGCAATTATTTAATCTAGTAGATGAGGGCATGAAAATCAGAAGAAAATTCATGTCTGTAGGAATTTTTTGACAGTGAACTCTGATCAGGTGAGGAACGGTCTCCTTAATAAAATGGAAGAAGCTTCAGCACTTCTGTTACTTAAAATGAGAACAACCATGGCACTGGCTGAAATAGAAGAAACATGGTATTGATGGACAGGCTGATGTGGTGTCATCTTCTAATTGATATCACTCTATGAAATCAGCCCTCTTTTCTGTTTTGAACATATGATTTTGGAGCAATTAATGATTAGCAGAGAAGCCTGTGGGAACATGACCTGGCATGGGGCTGCTGTTTGCTTGCCAACAACTTCTGAAATATACGTTTTTATTCATTTGATCCAGGATGATAAATCCCTGCCTGGGCCCTTCCGAAGTTGACATTTTCTCAAAAGTAAATAGAACAACGAACATAGAACTACATGAAGAGACAGGTTTTTGTAAAACAGTGATAAAATCTACCAATCAATAGTACAAATGTTTTAAAAGGCAACATCCATTATTTTGTATGTAAGATACATAGGAGAGAAAATGTGGAGCTCCAGTGCTCTTCAGAAACAATTCGTCAC